>APFE030914686.1:354756-411969 GCA_000404065.3 Pinus taeda | reverse complement strand
CACTTGGCAGCCAAATTCGTGGGAGAACAAGCTAGAGGATTTGTAGGAAGGTGCCCCCCTCATTTATGGGCCCTTACCTCGAATTCTCCACCATCAGCTCGGAGTTCAAAGGCCACCAAATCAATGAGCAAAAGGGAAGCCAAGCAAGTCAAGTTGGACTGTTGTTAACTACAAGTCTTGGGCAGCCAAGTCCCTAAATTCTAGGAGGACTGTTGGGTCCTCAAATTGTATAAATAAGAGGGCTTGAGACCTCATTTCAGTTTGTCATTTTTTAGCTGGTAGTTGGTCATTTTGGTTAGCTAGTGATTAGTCATTTTTGTAGCTAGTTATTCATTTTGTTTTAGCCATTAGTTAGCTAGTTTGTAATTCGATTTGTAGGCCATGGATTAGTTTTGCTTTCAGCTCTTTCTCAAGCTCTCCTTGTGGACAGTTTTGATGTAAATTTTCATTCTTGGTTAATAAAAATGGATCCAGCTTTGCACCAGCTCTAAATCTCTCTTGGGAGGCTGTAGTTCTTGGGGTTGGGCCCATCTCAAGCGCCCAGTACCTCCCTTGTTTATATTTATGTGTCTTTGCTGCATTCTCAGAATAAAATCTGCTATTTGGATTTAAATGATGTGTTGTTGTTTAGGTTGCTTTTGATGATTAGAAAAGGTTTTTAATGTTCAGATTTGCTTGATAGGTTAATCACAGGGAATATATTCAGAAAAAGGCTACCAAGTACTTTGGATCTCACCTACCCTTCAGTGGAATCATGAGCTGGGACCAATGTAACCTTGCTGCCAACAAAAACACTTTCTTTGCTTCACCATGCAATCATTAGTGTTTGAATCTCATTTGCAGAACTTGATATCAGTTTGGATGCATGTTTGGGTTTATAAATACTTAGTTTCATTTCTTGTTTTCCATTTCTGTTCATAGGTTTCATGGCACACTCATCATAGTTTAATGAATTTCTCGTCTTGATGCATAAGTCATTTGTTTCATTTGCGTTGCTCCTTCTCAAACCATTTTCTTCTTCTTCTTCTTGATCTATCCTCAAGTCCTATTTAACCTTTGTCTCACTCATTTACCCTCCAAACCTCTGATTTCCCACATAGCTCCATCTCCTTCAACTTTCGTTGACATAGCCCTTTATCTTCCAACCTACTCCCTACACTCATTTCCCATCCTATTCCTTCATCTGATTTTCCAGCTCCTGAGCCATCATCAGGTCCATCTCCATCTCACTTAGCCTCCCACACCACTCCAACACTCCATCATCTCCCAAAACCTCCACGGCCAATCATCCTGTAGAATTGCACAGAACATCCTGTAGAAGACTTACAGGACTATCCTGTAGAAACCTCTGAGTATCCTGTAGGATCCCCTGCAGACATCCTGTAGGAGGCCACTCACTCGGTTGCTGAGCTTTTGAATGTGAGGAACCTCTGTGGATGGATGCTAAGGATCCCTAGGGACCTATCCTAGCCTCCCCAACCTGTCCCATGTTTTCCTTCCTTCTCCATCCCATCTGCACAACCAAACCCTGATAAGCACAAAATCACAATCATTCCACCCACTTAATGAAAAAGTACAAAAACATGTCTTTTATGATGCAAGTAGTTTAGATCCATGCATTTTCACTTATTAGAGGTAGTAGCAGCATTGGTAGAAGTTTCATTCACATTCTTTGCATTATAGAAGTTAGACTAGTCAAATTAGGGTTTCCTAGGCTTACATGCTTTGATTTGCTTTCAGTTCATTTTTGTCAAGTAGATTAGTCTCCTTTGAGCTAGCTTTCGTCCATCATTGATAAAGCTTCTTCTGTGAGCCTATAGAAGTTGTATTGAGCCCTAGCGGACTTGTGCCAGCTGACCAAGTGACAGCTGCGACAAGAGCTAGTACTTGTGCATATAGCACCGCCGCTTCCAAATTTGTACGAACTACCAGGTTGATAAAATTAAGAGACAGGAAGCCCCAGGAGTTGTAGCATTATTGCTACAATACTGGGTCTCACCATTTTTACTCGCTTTGGTGTCCCAAGAGAAATTGTGATAGATCAGGGAAGTCAATTTACATCCAACATGATGGAGAAGCTGATGGAAGAATACAGAATCAAGCACAGAAAATCTACTCCTTACCATCCGCAAGCAAATGGCCAAGTGGAGTCTACAAACAAAGTTATGGAAAGCATCATCACCAAAAATGTTGATCTACATAGAAGAGATTGGGCTGAAAGGCTTCCTGAAGCTTTATGGGCCTAGAGAACTACATGGAGGAATACAACAAAACATTCTCCCTACGAACTTGTTTATGGGAAAGAAGTCCTGCTCCCCATTGAATTTCAAGTCAAAACTTTCAAGATGGAAGTTCAATTGGGGATGGATCTATCAGAAGCCCAAAAGCACCGAATGGAGCAATTGAATGAGCTAGATGAAACCAAACAAGAAGCAATCCTAAGAGCTGAGCTAGTTCAACATCAAAGAGCTATGTGGCATGACAGGTATATCAAAGAGAAAAAGTTTCAAGAGGGAGATTCGACATTACTATTTGATTCCAAATTTAAAGACTTCAAAGGTAAATTTCAGACCCATTGGCTTGGGCCATATGAGATTGACAAAGTCTTTAGCAATGGAGCAGTAAGAATCAAGACCATTGATGAATTTCAAACTCCTCTTATTGTGGATGGCCACAGATTGAATATTTATCATAAGCCACTGTTAAAAGAGGAATTTGTAAAAATATTTCAAGAGATTTCTGCAATAAGGCTGGTGAAGAAGAATCCTTCTTCCCCAGCAGCCTAACCTTTGCTCTTTTCTGTTAAAAAAAAAGAAAAAAAAAATAAAATTGTATAAGCCTGAAAACCAATCACTGATTGGCAGTCTTATACAGAAAATGTAGATTGAAAATCAGGAACACCTGACACTCTATGTTTTCCAAAAAAAAAATCTCTCTTTCTTTCCCATTTTCACTTCACTTCATTTCCATGCCACTCCATTTCATTTTCATTTCACTCCACTCACTTCATCTCGCTCCATTTCATCCATTTCATCAAAAAAAGTATTTTTCATGACCATTTCCATTCAGATAGTTATTATCTAACTATCTCTATTCAGCCAAGTGGTTGCTATGCCAGTTTCCATAGCTGGAATCCGTTTCCACAGCTAGAAGCAGTTTTCGCAGCCACCGCTCTGTTTTTCAAATTTACAGTCAAGATGTTAGTGCAATAATCATGAAAATGTAGGTATGACTAAGCATATGCTATGAAGACATGTACATGGAGCATCTACAGACATCAATAAGGAGCAATTGATTAAGGGATAATGGACAAAAAATGACAAGGATTCCAAGGTATGAGCAAAAATTTCTTTCAAATAGCAATCAAAGGCACAATTTTGCATAGTTACTAAACCTTAAAGCTCACTATATGCAATGATTACTACAATAGCTTCATTACCATTCCACGACCTTACTCCATGAACCATGCATTTACTCCCTAAACGGTCTCATGATTAATTTTTGGGTTTAACTTGTAGATGACTGCACTTTCACACTACACTTGTACTCATGAGATGTGACCCATTTAATTATGGCTCCTCTCCACCGTACTCTGCGCAGCCATTTCATCAATTTGTAACATCTCTTATGCAGTCGTTCAGTTCAAAAATTCCAACTCCAATTCACTACCCTACCATTTTGTTAAAGCCACACCTTATTTGCATACATCTCCACTCCATTTTGTGAACTCACCTCAGTTGCTCATCCCCTGTTTCCGCTCACAGTTCCTGAACACTCCCGTTACCCGTATCCATCTTCCATTTTCAGCCACTGTTCTTCCATAAACCCTGCAATCTAGCCATCTTACCTCTGTTAAACCCTCACATGCAGTTGAATTTCAGTTGAATTTCAAACAGAGGAAAGGATGGGACGGTTACTGAGGGCAGAGTCGGAAGGGCCTAAGTTCTTAGAAGGATACCCTCAAGTAAAAGATTTGCTGAAGAAGGCTAAATGGCTCCACTTCATTTAAAAATTCAAGGGCCACAATAAGGAAGTAACAAAAGCCTTTGCAAGGTCTTTCAATGACCAAGTGGTGGAGATTGGAGACCTTAAGTTCACGGTCACTGAAGCCTCCATTGCAGTTGCTACAGACTTGCCCCAGGAAGGTGAGAGTTGGTTTAAAAACAAAAGTTTGGACGACGAGGCATGGAGAATTATATTACGTAACCCAAGTATGGACATTACTATATTCACAAAAGGAATTCCTGTTCATGCATTAAAAGAAGAATGGGCCAGTTTACTGTTAATCATTCAAACGTTTATCACTTGTGAAGGTCGATTTGGGTCAATGTACATGTATCATACTAGGCTATTGATGAAATTCTTAGATAACCAAACTCTTAATCTGCCCTATTTCTTATTACTGAGCTTGAAAAAGATGAGCACCACAATCCAAAAGAACATAGGGGACATAGAACCTAATTTATATCATCATGGACTCGTGAGGATTCTAATTGAAGATCAATTGAAGAAAAACAAAGATACTTGGGAATGGTTTCTAGTAAGAAACTACTTTCAAGATACATCTGAGGCATCTGAAAGTGGTACACCAAAGGCATCAAGAAGGAGTAGGAGAAAAGGAAAAAGTACCATAATCCAAGACTCTCCTATTGGTAAAACTAAAGAAGTTGGTCAAAAAGAGAAGGAGGAAAGAACTAAGGACAAAAAATAGAGAAAATTGAAGGGAAAAAGGAACATAGAAGATGTTTACCAATCACCAGAGCCATCTGTAGAGGAAGACTATCAAGTTTTATTTGACAAACTACTGCATCTTCGAAAGCAAGCTGCTACGGCTAAGAAGAAAGAAAAAGGAAAACAAAGCATGGAAGAAGAGAGTACTAGCCCACAATACTTAGAAGAAGCAACAGAATTAGAGGAAAGTGGAGGAAAACACAAGTAAAAGGACCCCACTTCATCGACTTGGGCGGGGAAACACTGAGAAACATCCAGCTGGCCATAGTCCACCTCATCCTCTGCCAAATATTGAAACCAGCCCTCCATATGTTGATGTAAGCCCTTCTCAGCCAAAATTAGAAGACAATCCTCCTCCTCAGCAAGACCTTGAAGCCAACCCAAGAAAAAACCCGAAATAGATCCAAGATAGCAAGAGGTGTATAATTACCTCGAATCCTTAGAGAAGACAGCTTCAAGCCTGAGCACATCATCAACTTTGCCTCACATAACACAAGATGCACAAGTCAAATCCTTGAAACAAGAAGTGTTTGAACTAGAGGTTTTAAACAGGCATATTAAACAAGAAAATGAAGCATTAAAGGAGCAAAGCAAAGTGGACAAAATCGTTCATGATAATACTATGCTACATTTGGGACTATGGCAGAAAAAGAACAAGAAATTAAAGAAAAAGTGCAGAAAGTTGAGTAGGGAATTAGTCAATCTCAAATTCAGATGTTTGATAAGGAAACCCAGGATGGTGGTAGCACCAAGAAAGAAGAAACGAGGGCTAGATGTTCTAGCAGAGGCTTTAGAATACATAGATAAAGGGGGATGACTAAACTTTTGGTTGCATGAGGACATGCAACACCTTCACAGTGGGGGTATGTTGAGTCCCAAACTTGCATCTTCCATATACACCTTTTTAGCCTTTTTTTCCAGTTACCTGAACCTCCAAGCTATCAAATCATTTCATGTTAGTTTAAAAAGAGCATATAAAATGGTTTCCTAACTATGTCTTGTGACTGTTGTTTGATTTAGATTTTTTCTCAGTCAGTTGCGAAATCTTGTCACTTTCCGCAACCAGCTCAACTTTGCACAACCTTTTTGTTGAATTCTATGTTACAGGTGTCTATTGGAGAATATGGCCACATGGGAAAGATGCAAATGATGTGGACATGGAACGTGTCCCCTTGGTTCAGTTGAATCACTCGCAGAAGACCGTTGTCAAAGCCAGTCAAGCGGTGGTCAACACTAAGAGTTTTACGGTGGTAGGACTCTATTTTTCACCACGAGCAGAATTGTGTGGCAAGTTCCTAGATCCTAGGAGGCATGCTAACACCTATGGACTACCCCATGAGCCAAATCTAATAGCCACCCTCCTTGGATTTAATTTCCACGGCTACCATACTGCTAGATTTCTGAACGTGGTCATTTACGTGTCTGTTTACTAGCGCAGATCTTAGGAATTAGTTATGTCATTTCCTATTATAAATAAAACATCCTCATATGCATAAAAACTAGTTTTTGGTATGTAATCTTGACTGTTTTTACAAGCCACGGTGTCGTGACTTAATCCTTATGTTATGACCGCATTTCAATATATGAGAAGACATTATTTTTAAGTTAAATCCATGATTGATTTCCGATTGGCCAAGGTTGTAGAGGGCCCCTGTACACCAAGGTTTTGTAATTATTGTATAATTTCATGCTTTCTTCATTTATGTTCCTGATGCTATAATCGTTTGCTTGTATTTATTACATTGCTTATGGTATTCCTGTTGATTGTTGTCCATAGTTTTTTTTATGATTTCTAATGACTGTTAACTGATCAATGTTTTTATTTTAGGTTCTAATAGATAGCTCCAGCAAGTGCACATAGCTTTTTGATGACTAATGACATAATGGAATTATCTTGTCCTTCTGCTTATTTGTTTTCTTGGTTCTAATTCCAGCACTGTTTATTTCTTTCAGTTTTGTTTTGTTCATTTACTTTTCAGCAAGATAGATATTAGACTATTCACGTCATTTTCAGTTACCTCCTATAGCCAGAGCGAGTCGAATGGTGAGGGATTGAAGTATGAATGTATAGTTTGATATTAGTTTATTTTTTTTTGCAAGTTAGTGATTAGATTACTCATGTCATTTTCGGTTACCTCCTATCGCTAGAGCGAGTTGAATGGTAAGGGGTCAGAATATGAGTTGATGTAGTATGATTTGGTTTTCTTTGCTTACAATTTTTAAATTGCTTTGAGTTCAATTTTCTTTTTATACAGCAGCAAGGATACTAGGTTTCATAGTCACTAGCTAACTGTTTGGTTTAATTAGAATTTAAGTACATTTTTATTTTCTCTTAGTAATTGATTTCATCATTGCAAGTTTGAAAACCTTCTTGAAAACTTTAAAGTTTGGAAATTATTTTAAAGGTCACCATTGCCTTGAACACTTTTATCGATACTTGATTTTTAGAATTGCCATCTCATATTAGGGAATCAACAAGAAGATAAACCCAAAAACAAACCAAAAATCAAAAACGATAAAGAAGTAAGAAATCGGTTATCTTGCATATATAGTGCACTTCACTTCAGCAGTTTACGACTCCCGGATTGACAATTTATATAGCAATTTAGGACACACTAAATTGACCAAACATCGGAAGTAGTCACAGAAACAAGAACTTGACAGCTACGAAATCGATCAATTTATGAGTATCTCATCAAGTGGAAGAAGTTGTCCGCTGAATATTCCACATGGGAGGATGCGAATCTTATATGGAAGCATCCAGAAACTTGTCTACTGAAGATTCCACATAGGAGGATGAGAATTTTATACAGAAGCATGCAGAGCTACTCAAGCGTTTAGCACAACGGTTTTCGGAAGGAGAGGGGAATGTTAGGCCCCTATAATACTATTGATTCCCCCATTACTATTGTCATTGTATCCTTTATTCTTAATATTGTGCCCTTAGTGTCCCCATATTGTTATTAGTATGCCCCATAGAAACCCAATATTGTTATTTTTGTGCCCTTATGTTATTACTGTTATGTCGACTTAATTATATTGTGACCCCTTAGACTCCTATATATAAAAGGGAGGTTTAGTCATTTGTATCATCTAAGAATTGTTCATTTGGGTAATGTAAAGGACGTTTCCCCCTTGAAGAGGCTTATTTCTAAGGCATTGATCTATGCTTTCTATCTTTTTGTGAGCTGGTATCATAACAATTTGATATAGACTAGTTGGCTTATTCATATGTGACAATGGACCCAAATAGTAGTTCTTATCTAAAGAAATTATCATCGGACTTGGGCATTCTTGACATCATCGACCTCCAACCTTGGACTTATTCACTTAGCCTTCTACATTATACTGTTATATACATGTATACAATGCTATCCTATTATTTTTTCATTTTTACTTCATTTCATTTTATTATAGACTTAGCTTTGGATTTTTCCAGGAGTTTTGTTTCACTCCCAAACGATGTAAGTAATCTACAACTTGAGTTATTTAGCATGCAACTTAGTTTGTATGATTGTGCCTAACATTACTTGAAGGTTGAATACTAAGTTTACTAAGTTGTTATTTATATGGTGATGTTTTATTTTCTTTGTTTATATAGGTCATCTAGCCACATAATGGCCATTATTTCCCAACTAAAGAAAAAATGTTTGAGTTTCTTTCATTTATGGGGAAAAATGGCATTGAAAATATTGTTGATGTTAAGATATATATCATAGGAATCCTTTATTTTCTGCTTTGTTTTATATTCTAGTGTTCATCATCTTTCATGTCTTATACGCTGCATTGTATCTTCTTTACTTTTCAGAAAAGGAACTCAGTATCGACAGTAAGAAGTAGGAATTGAAGAAGGAGGATAACAATAACACTAGAGTGAAAGTATGAAAATTAAAGAGAGAGACATAAGAGAATTGGTCTAGTGGTACTTGTAGATCCAATATCCCACATAAGACACACACAAATATTGATGGTCAAGTCCTTGGTGAATTCAACTGCAATGCCTTGACAACACAATCATAATTTTTTGAAGCGATGAAACAATATTTCCTGTGTAAATTTTACTCCAAACAATATTAAATTGGAAACTCGTATTGTAATTCTTGACATTTTATATAATATAATTTTCGTGGTTGAAATTATTTATAGCTGCACTTGATATTATTTAGTATTATAATTAACATTTGTAACTTTTTGTTTTCATATTAGATGAGCATGTACATTGTATGACATATTTTTATATAATTTAATTGCAAAATCATACTAATTAATTTATGTTGATTAATAATGAACGCATAAAATCAATCTAAAACTACTAAATTAGTAGTTTATGTTGATTATTGATGATCACAAATAAAATGAATATACGCCTAAATTAGTTTCTTTTAATGGTTTCTAATGAAAGTAAATCAAATGGCTATAAACTACTAAAGTAGTCATTTATATAATGAATATGAAACTACCAAAAAAATATAAATGACTACTACAAATGATAAATTTGTGATTACAAATGACGACTAAATTTTGCATATATATGTCTATTAGTACCTAATTTACAGTATCTTATAACACGGCCAAAATTTAGTCATATTTATTTAGCCATTAATTGGTTTCAAATGATGACTAAAATTTGCATATATATGACTATTAGTAGCTAATTTACAGTACCTTATAACACAACCAACAATTTGGTTATATTCTTTTAGTCATTAATTGGTTTTCTCGGGTAATCATTTAGTAATATATTTTGTTGTATATTTGGTCATTAATTGTGGGAATTAATGACTAAATTAATGACCAAATTAATGACTAAATATACTACTCGTTAATAAAATTGAGACAACCAATTAAAGACTAAGCTAAAAACAACTAAAACTTGGTCGTGTTATAAGATACTCAAAGTTAGCTACTATTGGTCACTGATCGAAAAATAGTCATTTATATGCAACTTTTAGTTGTTTTCTTAGCAACTAATTATACATTTTGTACTAGTGATAGTTTACATGGAAAATTGTTCCATGCATGATCACTAGATGTCTACAAGCGAAATGATCAGTTAAGGGAACTTAAGTGGTCTCCTATTTTCTAGGAGTGTGCCCACATGCAAAAATGAAGCACATGCATACATCCAAGAAGAGAACATATCTTCAGCATGAAGGAGTGCACTCAAGGGGGGTACATTTTCTCAGTATGAAGGAGTGCGCCTAAGGACGGTGCACTTTCCTAGCCAGAAGGAGTGCACTCAACTCAAGTCCATGTCTTGATCATAATAGAGTGTGATTTTGCATTAAGAAGCACTTTTCTTTCTTTTGTTTGATTTGTATATGCTTTTGAGTTCTTTTCAAGTGTGTGCATGGTGTAAATGCTAGTTTCTAAGTCGAGATAAGTCATAAATTCACCTAACCATGGACTAGATAACATAAGAACTTCTTAAGGTTATGCGATGACACTTAGGAAACATTGACTTAGGAGAATGCAATACTAGGAGAAAAAACATTGTTAACAAATCAAACAATATGATAACACTAGGGGGCTTGAAACAATGGGTTCATGTAGGCTTCAAAATTGACTTAGGAAAAAAAGTCAGATGTTCGTTGATGCATCGACAATAGGATGGTAAGTTGTTATATTTATATGCTTAATAATAAATTTTTGTAGCAATATTTTAATGGTATAACTAACAAAATGCATTCCCCTGTCACTAATAATAATTAGGGTGCATCCAATTATTATCACTATATTAATAAAAATTAACTTAGATGCTATTTCTTTTGTGTGGGGTTAAATTAATTTGACTTCTTACCATTTTGATAAATATCCCAAAGAAATAATAAAATAGCTTGTGCTATAATACTATATAGCATAATGTATGAGTTTTGACCAATGAAGTGTGGCAAGCCTAGGAAAATTTCTTCAAATGGATTTGGTTCCATGTTATCTTTGCCTTCCTACAAAAATTCATATAATCTCCTTGTTATTATGTCATCATCCTAGGGTCTTCATTCACATGGGCTAAGAGGGATGATGAAATCCTCTTTAGAATGATCACACAAACTGCATATGTTGCAAAGACACAAGATGCTTTTATCCTTCAAAGGGCATATAGGCCTAGTATATATTTATCTCCAACATGTGAAGAAATACATTCTTCCCTAACATCGATTATAGCCTCAACCTAGTCCATTGAATCTTCATCTTCTTCTTCCAAATCCTCCTCTTCCTTAGAATTTTTTTCCTCTACCTTCTTTTATTTTTGGATCGTTCAACTTGTTAGATGCCTGTGTATGCTGTACGATATGATAATTAGGTTTAATTCTTCCATTAAATTGGAAATATTGGGTGGAATTGGTAAGATCCCACTTTGTCAAACATCTAATTTTCTTTTGAAATATCTGAGTTTTTTAGTTTTAGTTTTAGTGTGGAATTTCTTCAAATAGTTGGTCTACACTCTCTTATAGGTGCTCTCAGTGAATTTTGTTTTCTATAACATCTAATCACTAGATCGTTTGAATAAAAAAACTCAGCAAAACACATTTATATTCATTATAAAATCTAATAAATTAATAGATTATTGATACATTGACTTCATTACAATGGAAATAGTAATAATAGTCCCTTTATTTCATTATTGTGCATATATGTTAGAGAAACAATTGACTATAGGAACCTACAGATGTAGATTTAGCTTAAATGTTCCCAAATAATCTTCTCCTTTGAAGGAAAATATTATTACATAATAGCCTTTTAACTAGCCACATACAACAATCAAACTCTCTTTGTAACTTTTCCCAGTGATATAAAAAGTGCTCTAGCAACTTCGTTGTTCAACCAGCTAGCCAAGATGACTAATATGTTACTCGATTTTGAGTCCAATTTTCGTCTTGTCAACACATTTAGGTAAACTTAGGAACCATAACTTCTCCTCATGTACTAAGAAGGCTAGACACATCAAAATGTGGAAGAAATTCAACCCAGAACTAGATGAATGTAAATGACATAATTTGTTGATGAGAAAATCGGCTCTATAAGCACCACACTTGGCCCAATAAGGGGAGGAGGTAACTCAACTCCTGAGAATAAAAGATAATTGTACCCCAAGCTCCATAACACATGCTCACTTCTCTCCAATACTCAATCCCTTTTTTCATTTTTTTTTTCAATTGTATTACAACCAACAAAAATAACGAGGGATTCATTTTGCTTCATCTACTATGATGAATTTATATTTGGCTAGGTTTCTCCTTGGAAATCTACCCCAGGTGGTAAACTATGTAGTGGATTCTCCTCAAAGACTAAATCTACCCTAACTATACTTGGAACTCATTATTCTTAGGGGAGTGTTCCAACTTGTCACAACAGGAGTAGCGAGTACCAAATAAGACTTTAAAATTAACTGATAAAACCTTTGATACCTCATTTTTTGTTGTAAATATCGTTCTCCATTGAATCTCAATGGTGTAATTTGATTGATTTCACTCTCAAACCCAAAATAGGGTATATAGTTTCAACACCAAAGTTTGTTATAGAGGCTATAGTTCCAAACCCCAATCTTTTCCTCCAGAAACTCTCTAGGATTTCTTTCTCCATACACTTAAAAATGCATGAATGAGGAGATTCTCTTTGTTTTCCTTCTTTTATTAGTTTAGGGTTGACATTCACTTGCCTAGGAAATATCATTCCTTCTCCTTTTGGACATTATAATGTTTTCCTTGGGAAATTTAAGTCCCCTTTATTAAATATTTCCCCGCTTTAGCCTATGGGAACTAGTTTATGCTACCAGACTCCATCATAAGCTTCCTAAGTGGTCAAGGACATTATAATCCTCCCCGCTTGTCCTCGTGCAATCTTAGTTATGGATGTTTGAGGACTTGTTCATCCTCCAAAGCAACATAGTATACCAATAAATCCTTGTACTTTACTAGGTACTCCTTGACTATTCCTTTTTGTAGATTTCCTTCCCATGTTTTTATGTGGACAAATCGTGTGTTCTTGACAAAACAAGATCTCCCTAGACTCAATTACTGAATATAGTAAAAACAAAACAACGTAGTAAATATTTCTCTAGGTTCATCTTTGTTGAATCATAAAATAGAGTAATGGAGTATAGAATCCATAAATTTTAATTGGAATTCTTGTTCAATGTCCTTGCTATGGTTTGACACAAACTTTTGAAGGTTAGAATCCATACTTTAAAACACTCTAACAAACAAATGACCAAAGACATATGATATATAAATCATCCAATACAACCAATAGTAATGATGAAGGAGTCTAGTACCTAATAATATAACCAATGGGAAATGAACATATTTAATTGACTAAACAACAAAATATGTGCATGTTATCTAGATTGAGAAGTTGAACTTTGCAGGAAAATTCAAATTTTCCTACATCAAGTGGTATCAGGGCCTCGATGCTCTATGGAGATTGGAGATGAATACAAAATATTGAAATATATGGTATGTTTTTTAGAGGGTTTATTTTGAAAAAGTATATAGTATGATCCTGGAAAGGAATTGTTTCAGTGGAGTGAATCAAAGGAAGACTATTGAGGATAAGGTCTTGGCACAAATCTTGTAAAGATGGATATAGTGTTTTTATTTTAATTTTGGTCATAAATAATTTGCATTTGTAGGTAGTAGAGAAGGAAATTTGTTGATAACAACCATTTCATTAAGTAAAGTTGTGACAGAGGAAGAGGGAGCATGTAGAGCTCTCAAGTGAAGGAATTTGTAATAGAACTGAGTGGAAAATTAAATTTCTGAAATGAGGACAACATAAGTCATCTAAAGAGAAGGTGAGTAGGTGAAATTGCAACACCCTAACAACTTTTGAATATGAGTATCAAACATGCTCTTAAAGGAGGAGAAATATTCTACTAGAGAGAACTAGGAGAAGGAAAACTTCCAATGAGAAGAAGTTGGGTAGAAGTTGCCACGGGAAGTTCCATAATGAGTGTCGGTAGAATTTCCAAGGAAAAGGAGAAGAGAGGAATTACCAAGAGGATATCTTGGTACCGTGACAAGTAGTGTACTTGTTACAAGCTAAAATTGGCTTGTTTTATCTCATAGGTGAACAAGGAGTGTTCACAAAAGGAAAAGGTAAAGATGGCTATTGATATCCATATAGTGGGTTTAGAGAGAAGCCATAATCAAATGAAAACATGTGTCAGGATAGTAGGCATGAATAAAACAAAAGATGAGGAATTTTAGGGGGGAGTGTCTGAATTGAAAGTACATCTTAGTGTACTAGTGGAGTTGCTACAGGAATATGAGGAAGACAAGAGATATGGTTGGAAAATGAAGAATAACAAGGGAAGATGGAATTCATTGCAAATGAAGCTAAGACAAAGGTTGTTTTCCATATTGAAGGAGGTACTCAGAACAACTAAATATGGAATTTGTGTTTTTGAAAAAGGATTATTCCTTGATGAAGAGAAATCTATAAATGTTGAGGAAGAAATTATTTATAGTTTGATGAACTATTTAACTAATTCAGTTCAGCTTGGAGACATGGTGGCTGAGGAATCAAATGAGAAACTTCATATTTTTTAATCTAACACTTTATGTATGGTTGCATGTGATAAATGGAAATTATATGATGTTCTTATGTAGGTTGATAAATAAATGAAGTTGTTGGAAGATATTGCTAAGATTGAAGAGTTTTTTCTTAAGCATGTGTTCACAGAAATTAGATATGGAAAGTTATTGGAAGCTTCCATAAAGAATGATGATGATGTAGAAATTATTCAATGATATAATGTTGAGAAGATTATAGGGGTTGAAGAGATACTTCATGAAGACATACCCAGAGAGATCCTAATCATTGGAATACTAAATGAAAGCCTTATTCCAGAGAAAGGAAACATAGAAGAAGAAACAGAACTTTTGGAAGAGTGGTTCGAAAAAGACCCAAGTGATGGATATTGCATGGATGTTACAAATAAAATTCAAGATTGTTTTCTTGAATTGTATGAGGACCTTAATTTTTTCGATGAGAGGATAATAAGCCAAAGACTACATATTCATTATGAAAAATTAGAACTATAAGAAGAGGGAATGGTCTTGAAAGGTAATGATGGGAACACTACAATATATGACCATCGAGTTGTAATGGAGGTATGCACACCAAAATTGAACGACATTTTTATAACTTTGATGACAAATGAGGATATGCAGCAACATGTGGAAAACAAGTGTGAAGTTGAACTAAGGATAGAGTATGATGATGGGATTGATGGAATGTGGATGATGGTGAGGAGAACATCAAAGAGAATATGCAATAGAAAAAGGAAAAACAACAAGAATGTTTAGATAATTAAAATACCTTGGATCAGGAAAGCAAGTGAACAACAATATGAAAAGATGAAAGGACAACTACAACACCAATTTTGGGATCCTAGAGGATTCAAAACATGATGACACATGACCAAGAGGCCATGAACCTTTTCTACCTTGTGAGTATGATGTGGGGGAATTAGAGCTTCCAAGTCATCAAATTTCTTTTGGAGATAAATCTCCAAACCGGGCGTTAGCATGGAAAATGAAATTTATTTCCTTATTATAAATAATTTTAATTTCTTTATTTCTTAGAGAACTATAGATTGAGATAAGATTTAGGAGATAATACTTTTAAGAATAAATTTTTCCTTTTAAGGCATGAAAAAATTAGCAAATAAATCACGAGAGGTTGTGGCAAAAAAAATCTTAGTAGAAATTAGCAAGTTGTTAGGATAAGAAAAAGTTTAGAAATTTTATAAAATATTGGGGGTGCTTTTAGGATTTAGAAAATATATGGATAGGAGAGATTTTGTCAATAAGGAAAAAGTGAGTCTACATTCAAAATTATAAGTGTTTTGTGGATTTATTTATGGATCTAGAAGAAAATATTTTATTTGTATATATTATTATACATATTTTAAGCCTAAAGGAAAAACAAATGGCCAAATGAATGTTGAATCAAGACAAGAGAGAAATGTATGATTATGAGTTTTGCCATGTATAGTTTTCCTTTCATTAATAGAAATGCAAATTCACCAAAGCCTCTATGTATGACTCTTTGTTTTATTTTGTTTTTTATTTTCAGTTATTTGAGATGTGGTGAATAATAATTAATTGACTAAATAAGAGAATCTATGCATGTAATCTAGATTGAGAAGTTGAACTTTGCAGGAATATTCAATTTTTCCTGGATCATCAACCTTGCCCAATCATAGGCTGCCACATGGTACTCAATGAATGGCTAACATTTTTATAATGGGCCCAAGGGCCTTAGCGAGGTTTGACATCTATACCTCCCACAAGAAAGTTCAACACTCCACCATTGCACCACATGGTTGGTTATGAACCATTTAGAGTGGCGGTTAAATTTAAAGTCAAATGGTTTGGCGGATTGGGAGGAGGGGGCAGGTGGTAAGCCCTTAACCCTGGTCATGTTTGACACCACATAAACGTAGGTGGATTGGAGAGGCACAAGTGGGAAGCTCCAAACCTTGGTTTCAACACTCACCACAAGACACTTGCCAGACAATCAAGCGATGTTTAGCGGAGGGGGTGCCCACTTGTCCCTAAACTCAGTTCCACCGACACCCATATGACCTAGTTTGTGGTGGAGGGAGCGGACCAAGTGGAATATGGCCCATACTAGCCCCTACTCCCATGACCATTATATGACCACTGATGGACACTTAGGAGCCAAAGTTAGGGAGGGCGGGTGGTTAGACTTGACCCTCGGCCATATCAATGCCCACGTGACCTTATCCCGAAGTGGAAGGAGATAAACCAATGAGGGTGGGCAATTAGCCTCGACCCTCGACCACATGGCACAATCTGATCCTATTTTGGCACTTTATGGATTATTGGTGAATTTAAAGTGGTGACAAATTTCCCCTTTTATACTGGGAATCTCACTATTCTTAGGCAAAATTTTCGCTCGACGGACCGTGTAAAAGGAAAATTCATCATGTAGTTAGTAGTTTTTGCCAATTTGTATGACATTTAGTAGAGCTTGGCTCTAAGATGCATGCCTTCCTCATATTTTAACCTTTTTGAGCTCAAAGGAGCCTAAATGGGGGTTTTTGAGTGTCCTGCACTCAATGGAAACCTTAGATTTTTGACTCAAGCATTATGTGATGGGAGTTTTGAATAATTAAGTCCTTTAGTGATAAATAAAAGGAGATTTATAGCAAGATAGAGGCATATATGAGCATGGAATCAACTTAGCTAGAGGTTTTTGAGTCTTCCAGTTTCATTTGCAGTAGCTATTACTTCATTAGAGCAACTATTTTTAGTCTTTTCTTAAAGTTCTTATGAGAGAAGCCCTTTTCAACACTTCATTTTGGGGTAGTTGTATGTTTATGCTTTATGATTTTAGGTGGAGTACAAGGACCTATTGTGAGATAGTCATTTTTCTGTCGACCATCAAGACTTTTTATAGGGAGTAATATTTTTAAGTGAGAATTGTTTGAAGGAGAATGTTTCTTTGTGGGAGAAACAAGCCACTCTAGTGTAAAAAGTTTGAAATCAATATAGCAGGCCTAGCCATTGGAGCAATGCCTAGAGACGTAGCCTAAGAGGGATGAATTATTTTATCAATTTTCGGTTTCTTCTCTTCATGTTTATCATCATGAGTTGCACATGAATTTGTTTCTCTTTTAAGTTTATATGAAACCTAAACTCATCATATTGAAGATGTTTTGAAACTAATTTTTACATTTAAAGACCCATTTTCTTTAACTTGCAAATTGTTAGAGGACAATCAAGGGAGTTTTCCTCCTTTTTCAAATCAATTTCCCATTTGCCACCACCATTACTGGAAAGTACCTCTTTATTTTTACACAAGTTTGAGGAGGATGACTTATGATTTTCAAGTAAGTTCATACTTCAAATGAGTCATAGTATTTTTAACAAAACCTAGGAAGAAGTGGTTCAGTATCCTCATGATTGACTAGTCCTATATTGTTTAATTTTTCAAATCTAATATAGTGGTAACTCATCTCCTTTTCATATTTTAAGAGTTTAAAAGGATGTGAAAATAAAACTCATGCCGAGATAAAGTGAAGCTCAATGTATTTCAAGTTTAGGGGGTTAGGAGAAAAAATTTAAGTAAACTCTAAAATGTTCGTTTTTGTAAATTTAGTCTCTCAAGCCCAGAAAAGGGTAAAATAATGGAGGAGAGAACTTTTTTAGCCATGATTGACTAAACTATACCTTTTTCGTAACTAGTCTACTTAGTCTGTAAAAAGGGTAAATTTATACCAAATAGACATCCTTTCATTTACTTTTAATAGTTTGAAAGAAACAAGTCTACTTGGTAATATTTTCATGTTTCAAGAGTTAGAAAAGAGCTTAAATATAACTCTAGGATGTAACTTTTTCATAAGTATAAAGAGCCCAAAAAAGTGATAAAAGTATATTCATTGCTAAAATGATATGTTTAAACAAATAAGCCTGTAATCTGCCCATTCAGTCTCAAAATCATAATAATTTGTCAAAAATAGTGAAAAGTATTTAAAATAATTTAAATTTTAAATTTATAGGAAAAAATATTATTTTAATGGACCTAATTTGCTCATAAAAATTCAAAAAGTAAATAATTTTTACCATTTTAGAGCTCTTAAATGTGCATTTTCTCCCAAATATTCAGCGAAAGATTGTGATTAATCCATTGGAGTACTTTGAGTATCATATTCTCTAGGTAAGAGATATTTCCTTGTTCTTGACATGTACATTTTTTATTTTGCATCTTGATGGTTTTTTTAGTGTTTTAAAATCTTAAAAATGCACTTGCAGGCTGTCGCACTTCTCCTATATTGGGAGGTGCACAATCCCTAATATACCAACATGGGTTAGTGTCACTTGTGCACCATTGTTTGAGAAAAAGTGCACAAATTCCCTCTATTTCCCAAAGCAAAGTGCGCAGGGTGGTGAGGACATTCAAAAAATCATTAAAACGCTCAAAATTGTCTCCTAATCTTTTGATGCTTCTTATCTAACATATTTTTCTCATTCATTGTAGACTTTTCTCTTGTCAAAATGGAATGGAGATAGAAATAACACGAAGGCCAACATATTGATGCAGCTAATGACCCAACAATAATGCAGGCAGTTGGGAATTATCGTTTGGAAAAAAATATTTTGATTTCAAGTATAAGGGCCGAAATAGATTTATTTGCATTATTAGTGACAGCCTGGAATGCCGAGGAACAATGCAATTAAATTGGTGACCGCACACCTGCTATCGATGTTAAGGATATTTATTTTTTCACAGGGCTCTCACGTCAAGGAGCCAATTTTTACTACTGGGCCCTAGAGCAGGCGACAAACCAAAAAATTATTACATAAGAGAGTATTGTATCCCTGCATCTGAACTACCCAATCGAAGGATTGAAATTAAGGAAATAAGATAACTTCCACTGAGGACCATTGCATTAACCATTTATCATTTATGAAAAAGTGCAACACTTCCCCTAGCTATAAAATCACAAATGTAGACTACATTAGAGTTCATGCAACTTACCATATTCAATTAGTGTGAAGGGATTCTAGCCAATTTAGAAGGACAAGTCACTAGAGAAAAACCATGACGGCTAAAGCACTTTAGATATGGCTTGATTGTAGTATCATTTTCCCTAGAGAGAATCCTCATACTACAGCGATAGGTTTCCATGCAGATGATGGTTCCAAGAGATTCTCATATGCTACAATGGCTTTAGTTGATATCTTGCCATCAAGGTGGCTCAATGATTAGATTAAATCCTAAATTTTTCATATTGTTGGGTCAAAAAATCCTCATGAATGAGGATTACCCATATGTAAGTGAAATTTTTAGAGGTGATCTACATATTCCATGTCTTGAAGGAATGTGATGAGGTGACCTAGGTAAAAAATTTCACTTTGGTGGTTTTTGTCTTTCTCAAGATTCATTTTTTTGTGTTTTTAAATTGATCCAAAACTTAACTATCTAAATATTATGCAGATATGGGACGAATGAGACCGAAAACATTTTTACAAACAACTAGGCGTGGTGTACAACTAGTTCTTATTGAGAAGGATCTTATTGTAGTGGAGACTTTAGCTGAGACTAAGGGGAACCTAAAGAGGTTAACTTTGGATATCCCAAAAATCAGGATTGATGACCTTCCTCCTTTTTATTAGAGGCATAAAATAGGTGTAGCTGGGAAGATTGGTTGTATATTTCCATGAGTGGATCATGATATCACTTGCTAGCATGAGTGCCAAGCTCAGTTTCTAGGGATATAGCTAGATTTTGTCTTTTTTGGTCTATCAGCATAAATTCAAAGATAAAGGTAGCAAAGCTCATATGTTTTGGACTTCGTTTTTGTAAAAACCAAGACTTTTTATAAACATTTTAATCTATGGAGACTGCTTCTATTTACTCATCTTATTTTATATAATGTTTGAATGACTATTGTTTGTTTTTACAAATGTTGCAAATGTCGATCTAACACATAATTCACCAATGGATCTGTTAATTTGTTTAAATCTATTAGAATGAGTTGGTATTCAATTTAATCAAATGCTCTTTCCAAGAGACATAATTGTAAAAAAATCCTTAACATTGAAGAACTTCTAACTAAATAAATGGGATTGAAGTATAATACTATGAGTTGAGAATCTGATTTGACGATTAAATGATGAATACCAAATGAAATGACATCAAATAATAGCTCAATTATGACACTGAATTCTGCAATATTGTTCGTCGTGTGACCAATGCATACCTCATGCAAACTAACTAACACATTGGTGGGCAAATAGATGGTCTAAGCAGTGGAAGAGAGATTGAGTACTACAACTAGAGCCATGAGCATAGCTAATGTCAGTTTGAGGGAGCGTAACATAAGATAAGCAGGAGAAATAGAAGGAATTTGTAAAAAAGAAATAAAATCTCCACACATGTATAATATGATACAAAAATATAAAATGTACTCCTTTAGCAATCTAAGCATAGTCCTTTTTCAAGTAAAGCGATATTTTGGGCTAAGACAAAGGAATCTCATCATAGTTAACTAGCTCATAAGCACCTTTAGGAAGTGCATGTTTTACAATATAGGGACCATTCCACATAGGTTTGAACTTTCCAGCTCCTAAATTGTCATGTTCTTCATCATAAACAAAGGCCAAGTCACCTTCTAAATGCACGAGGATTTACATTTTGGTCAAAAAGTTCCGTAACACGTTTCTTATGAGCTTCGCTAGCCAATGCGGCATCACGACAAGTTTCCTCTAGATGTGCCAAGTATAGAAAATGTTGCACCTCTATAAAACTAGAAAGAAGGCATTAGATTGCTAGCTTTAGTGGTGTAATTTAACATTCAATTGGTAAGACTACATCTAGACCATAAACTCACTAAAAGCATATAAATTTGGTTTCCGATTTTTATTGAGGTGTAATATTCCCATGATACTGAGAGAAACATTAGATGCCAAGTTTGCTTATGGAACCCTATCATAAGTTGAATCACAATGGTTAAAAAACTATTCATGGCCTCTACTTGGCCATTGGCATGTAGGTAATAGGGAGTCAAGCTATGATGGCGTAAGCCCAACTTCACGGTAAGTTCAGTCATCATAAAATTTCAAAGGTGGTTGCCATGATTAGTGATGATGGTCTGTGGGATAGTGAACTGAGCAATCACATGATTGAATGAAAAAATAGTAGAAGTTTCACCACCATCCCTAAGTTTAGGAATCACCTCAATCCATTTCATAAAATAATCCATTACTAGGATAATATAGCCATGCCCTGATCTAAGTGAGGCTTACATCTAATGAAATTGTTGCCCCATTTTGCGAAGGGACATGCCTCAATTATTGGGTGAAGAGAAGCAAGAGGGCAACATATTTTGTGATGATATATTTGACATTTATGACATTTATGGACCATAACAATGCAATCTTTGAACGTATAAGGCCAAAAATATCTAGTGTGCAAGATATTTTGAGAAGTGGAAAACCAAGACATATGGCTACCGCATGCTCTAGTGTAACAATAAAAAAAAAGAATATTTCATCTTCGCCATGTGTTAAACATCATCATAAAATTGAATAGGAACCACAATCTTAAATTGTGTAAGAAACAATAGTGTATGGTTGGCATTTGTACTAAATGTGATTACTACGAATTTGAGATAAATACAACTGAAAAGATTGAGTCTGGAGATAAAAGATAATATCTCTATACCAAGGATCTAGTGTATTGATAAGAAAGAAAGATTCATATGGAAGTTATCATTATCCCACTGTTTGTGTATAATGTTAGGGAAATTCACAAATAAGGTCAGCAAACACTAATAATTTCTTACTTTGATTTAACAAATTCTATGTTAAATTCGAGTAGAATAAGAATCCATTTGGAATGCTTTCACCAAAGAAATTATATTGTAAGAATATAAACCATGGGTTACAGTATGAAACCACTATTTTATTTGTGCAATGGAATATAATGACATAATCTATGGATAACTTGTACAACTGTCAAGGCCAATTTCTCAACCTGTGCATATTTTATTTCAAAATTGGTAAGATTCCTACTAAGGTAGTAAACAAAATATTCAATGTTTAATTCATCCTCTTTGATTAATACCACACCAATGGTAATGCTTGATGGAGCTAAATACAAAAAATTATCTTGATGAGAATAACGTGGATGAAATAAAGGTGCATGAGTTAACATGTGTTGAAGTGCCTAAAAATATTTTTGAGCCTTTTCATCCCACGTGAAAGGGATTCCCTTTTTCAAAATCTGAGTGAAACCTTTAGTTAGCTATGCATAATTCAGAATGAATCAAAGTAAAAATTTTGTTTTCCCCTGCAAACTTTCGAGTTGAGTTAAATTTGAAGAAGGAGGAAAATTCAAAATAGTATCTACCTTGAGAGGTTCAACATTAATGACTTATCCAAACATGGCAAATCCCAGTAAATGACTAGATGTGACACAAAAGCACATTTATTGGGGTTTAAGCATATATTATAGTGCTAACATTGTAGAAAATTCAGTCGTAGATGTATTGGATGATGTTCATGCTTTAATTAATGGGTTGGTAGATCATCCAAGTATAACTGTACAATATGCTTAATATTATGAAAGGCATAAGACATAGCCTATTAAAAAGTGGTGCCAACATTATCTAGTTAAATAGAAGATTTAAATAGGGGAATCTTCCCCGTGGAAAAATGAATGTGCTTTTATGTTGATCTACAGGGAGTATGTTAATCTGATTGTAACCAGAAAAAATTTCCACAAAAGAAAAGATTACATTACCGACACAATCATCAATTATTTGGTCGATATAAGAAGTAGGATAGTTATATTTAGGACAAGATTTATTAGTATCTCTATAATCGATGCATATCCTTATTACTCACTACTTCTTGTTAACAAGAATGATGTTGGAAACCTAATCGGTGAAGGGAATAGGATAAATAAAACCAACCTTCAAAAGTTTTTCAACTTCAACTTTGACAGTGGAAAATTTTCTAAGATGCACAAGAAATAATCATTGTCTCATAGGATTAACATCTCGATGTATTTTGATTTCATGAGTTACAATACTTGGGTCTATTTTAGGAATTTCCTCATAGGTCCAGGAAAAATTGTCGCGCAATTCTTGGAATACGGCCTTATCAATATGAATTTCATCAAGTGAGTGTGAGACACCTATACCATTGTTCTCTGTAGTTCCAAGTTTCACAAAGATATTAAACGAATTGTTACAAATATATTCCATAAATTATTTTCAAATTTAGATTCGGAGATTGATATAAGGAATTCAGGGTCATCTACAATATCATATCGACCAATTGTAGAAAATTGGTTCTCAATCTTTTTTAGGTTGTGAAGAAGATATGAACGATGATGATAATAATCCCATGGAATTTCATCTAAATTCATAACCTCAATTACACTTTCGTTTGTTGGAAACATGTTATTTAAAGGGTTAGAGAATGATATAGGTTCCAACCAACATAATTGAGAATACTCATTGAAGATCGCATTCACTCGATCAGTTTCATTAAGAAGGTGTTCTAAAACTGATTGAATAGATTGATAAGCTAGTTTCAATGGGCTTAGAGGCATTTGGTTGCCATATGTGGTCAATTATGATTATGTAGGCATGATCCAAGGATCATATGAGTTTGGAGTGTTTGATAAATTCATATTGACTTGAGCAATAGTAAAAGGAGTAGTAGGTGGAGGGAATGCAAAATTTCCCATTAGTGATGAATCCTTAAGAAAATTGAATCCAACATTCTCATAAGAACTAGTTGATTTGCACACAAATGGTATAGGAACAGTGGAATTTGGGTCAGAAGTGTAAAAATCTAGTTGGTACTTTAACTATCCTCCCTTGATTAGGGAATAATATTATTGTGTCTCCAAAATGTCATTGATTTCACCCTCTTTTCTTTCACATTGCTATAGAATTTTCCATATTTTGCAACTCCAAAACCATACACTAAGACCATCTTCATGATTAAATATGGGTTTAGATATATGGTTTTCCAATACATTTATTTTGGTATTTTGAGATAATTTATAGTTAAATATTAGAAAAATAACATGTATTCACTTATATATAAAAGTTGGATGAGTTTTATCACATGTGTAGGCATATTTGAAGATTCTAGGACGGGCATATTTGGCCTTCAAGACTCAAATTCGAATTTCCTCTTCAAAATATTGAAGATTTGAGGAAGATTTGGTATCATCGGTCAAGCACGATTCTTGGAGAAGAATCATGGAAGTTTTCAAAAGTGTATCCTATCAAAGCTAGGAAAGATTTGTGAGAGGATATGAGGAGATGCTAATTGCTAGATGTCAACACATGGTTCTAACCACATGATATATTTGTGGATATAAGAGATATTTGTGGATATACATATATGAGTTAGTTATCTTATTTTTTACATAAATAGGAGTGCATTCTCCTCTCAAAAGGTGTGAAAAGTTTGGGAGCTATGCTCATTCTTCAATGTATATTTTTTGGATGTTATGGATTGGCATTATGCTTATGATTGATGTAATGAATACCATTGTAGTTCACTTTGATATGCTTGGATTTTGATTAATACTTTTCTCAAAATTTTAACCTCTCATGCACTTTGGGATGGACACCTAATGAGTATGGGATGTATTCTAATGTTCCATTCTTTTTAGTTTATTTATATTCATTTTATGTCCTTTGATTAGATGCATGGTTTACATTGTTTCATGTTGATTCCATTTATGTTATTTTGCAAGATAAGCATTATTGCTCATTTCATAGATTCATTTCTTTCAAATTTGTTTGATAGATACTCATGAATGATTCTAATTTGGCAATGTACATGTTATGAATTTGAATTGATCTCTCACTACTTTCAGAATAGGTGGCCTTTAAATTTCATAGTTTAAAAATTCAAAGATTTCTTATTATAGGATCTGTTGCTTTCTAGATTAAATTTACATTCATGTCATTAGAATAAATTTATTTTCATTCCAATAGATTAAGTTTATTTTCATGTCAATTGTCATTTCATTTTCATAGATTAAAATATTTGTTTCCAAGCTATGAAATTGAGACTTTTGAAAATGAAAGTGTGTGCACAGTCATCATAGACATCTTTCATGAATAGGTTTTCCATTATTTCAATAGGTTAATTTACTCTTAAATTGAAAGTTGATTCATAACATATATTGTGCAAGTATACTTTGCAATTTCACAAACCTTAGGTTTGAAAATTTAATGACAAGTAATTTAATTGACAATTAAATTACCCAACAAGAATCAATAAAAAAAGTGACAAGGCCATCACAAACATTGCATAATTCCAAATTCAACCAAGTAAAATATTGTAATAATGTTGAGGATCAACAACTTCTACTTCAACAACAACTATTTTACCCTCTAACTCTACTCGTGGATAATTTAAAATACCATAAGGTTGAAATCATCTTCCATTGAAATATTTGAGAGTTGTAGGTGATTTATTGATTTTCAGAGAGCCCAAATATATCCAACAAGAAATAGAAAGAATACTAGTAGAATGTCCCTCGTCAATTACTGTACAAAAAACTCTTTTGGTTGTAACGAAACCAAAATTTGAAATTCTAGTTGATGTGGGTGTCTTGATATATGACTTTCAAGATAAAAGACAATACGGTTAGAATCATATGGATCAATTGCACTAATAGCTGACAATAGTAAATTTGTTTGTTTGAAGCACTTTGAAACATCTTTCAAGCACTTTCAGAGCCAACATTTCTGAAGGAGATTGAGCCAAGTCTTTGAGAATGTTATAATTTTGAGCCACTCTAGCATGTGTATTAAAAGACGACTTTTGAATAAAACCTCTAGGAGGAGGACAAATTACTATATCAGAGTTTTATTTCTCAATCTGTAAAGGTTCAAGAGGAGGTGGAACCAATGCAAAAGGTTGGTTAGTGTCATTTTCTTTTGAATACGTTTTAGACCCATAACCATTAGACCTTGTTTTTATGAGTGGACATCATCAAGATATTTTCTAATGTGGATGAAGAAAATGAATTGTGAGAAACTTATTTACTATCTTGAGAAGCAAAAGGATATTTTAAGGTAGCACGTGTAGAGGAAACTTTGAGGAATTTATTAACCTCTACACAATGTGTGTATTCCTTAGTATAAAGGTCATCATTACAAATCAAACACGGATACTGAGGTTTTCTTTTCTCTTTAGAAGGTTCATTTTCCATTGGTTTTCCTTTCGAGGGGAATTTGTTTTCGATTTTATTTTTCCCTTTCTCTTACTTCTAGGTTTTTGAGGCTTAGTAGTATATTATTCTATTATGTTATCTTAGGAATTAACTTTGGGAGTAGTATTTTCAGTGGGTAATTTTTTTGTATCCATTGTCGGAGTAGGTTTACAATTAATGTTAGATTGTTTAATTTTTGAATATGAGCTAACAAAACCAATTACACCATCACAGGCGTGAGATCCTATAGGATTTGGAGGTACCTGATTTATGTTCAATGTGCGAGGTCCATTTGGAATTTTGTTTTACAATGTGTTAGTTTGTGAATAGAAAATTTCTAATTATTGGGCAAGAGAAATAACTTTCTCTTATGTAATAACTCCTCCCTAAGCAACATGATCCCTTATGTTAGGAAGTAGATATTTAACAAAGCATTCAGCTAAGACCTAATCTAGAATGGGAATAAGAAAACCCTCTCCTGGACCCAGGTTCGAACTCCCTCGATGGCGTCCACTTCAGTGATATTTTCTATGGATTGGGTCACAGTAGTGCCATCATGGAACCAAATATAGGATAAATATGGAGAGAGAGAAATCTTGGAAGAGATCATGGAACTTATTTATCTTGCCAATGGAGGGGACGTTGCAGCCATAGAGGCTTTTCTTGACTCAGGAACAGATGTCAATTCTATGGATTTCGATTACCGGTCTGCTCTTCCTATCGTCGCTTGTGAGGGTCATAAGGAGGTGGCCGCTCTACTTCTCAGGAGAGGAGCCAATGACAAACACCAAGATCGATGGGGCAACACGTAATGGAGGAGATACCATGGCTCCATGGTTTTAAGAGAAGCAGGGTTTGAGGCTGCGATGACAATAGCATGGCTTCTATGAGAGATATACACAAATGCCACAAGGTTTAAGCGAGAGTCCTATCATTCAATCCTCGAACCTGGATTCACAAGGCTATTGGAAACCCCCATCAAATCAACCCTAAATTTGTCTTCTAAACAACAAGAAACCCTTACTTCAAAGGGATCTGAAACATGTCTCTTCAATAGAATCCTCAAATACATGGGACAGATTCAAACTTGGGGTGTGGAAATAGGCGATATTGATAGAGACGCTATGAAACAAACCTTGGAAATGTTTGATGCCCTTCTGGCTAAATTACCTGACAACGAAAGAAGGGTTGTATAGAGATCCATCAGGTTAAATATGTAACAACTTAAAGAAAATCTATTGTAAATAAACGATCATCGAGAACAGGGCACCAGAACCCTGTTAGGGAACGTAGAGCCCACATTGCAGAAAATTGCAACTGTTGTTGTTCGGACAATCTACCCCAAGATGTCACTAAACTCGGATCTCTAGTAAGTACCCTCTGTTTCCAACTTTATGTCAAAACCCCTGTTGGATAAACACATTTGATTTGGGTACATGGAACCGATTCTGTGAAGCATCTGAAGAACCTTATCTCCCAACAAGTGGGATATCCGACCAGTTTAAAAAATTTGATACATGGGGGAAGAGCACTCCAGGACTCCAAGCATCTTATGGACTAAAAAATTGCACTTGTGCCTACCATAATTCTCAATATGAGACTAAGAGGTGGCGTGGTAGATAATAGTAAAAATCCTTATAGGGGAGATTGAATTGGGAGTTTCTCAGCAAAAATGCAGAAACACATCAGGGGAAAAAATATGGAGGACTATCTTTCAAAAACATTCTCCAAGGGAAAAATACATCCATAGCAACACCAAAACAAGTAGTAATGGAACCAAGGCCATATATTGTGGAGCAGCTGAATTATACCCCATAATTAAACATAGATATACCAAAAACAAATGAGCACTGTACTATATTTGAAAATCAAGCTATAATTTGTAGATTCAACTCTTTTTGGCCCAATCTTATTGAGCTATTTCATTAGATTTTCACAAACTATAATACACAGTGTGAAATACATCTCTGTTCCAAGGAGTCCTTGATAGTGAACTTCCCTTCAACAGAGGCTAGAGATATTATAATTCGAGAAGGACCTTGGTTCTGGGGATCCATGGATCTCTTCATCACATCATGGTTTCTAGATTTTCATGCAAACACAATGGTTGTTTCAAGGATGCTAGTCTGGGTACATCTGCACAACCTCCCAATACATCTTTTGAATGAACAAGTCCTTGCAGGAATCGGTAATAGCATTGGGCGTATATCAAAATGGACACCTGAAGACTGGAGGAAAGAATCTACACATTCGCAGGAATTTGTGTAGAAGTAGATCTCAACAGAGGTTTTCCAGATCGAATTCAACTAAAGCATAAACATAGGTGCTGGACACAGGTCTTAGATTATGAAAATACAACATTCAAATGCAAAACTTGCTGACAAATAGGACATCTACAAAACACATGTCTAGAAGCCACAAAAGACATTTGTAAGAAGAGGAAATAAGGGAAACAAGCCAATGGATGGAAATTTCCTCCTCCACTCTCTGATGAAAAGGAGGAAGAGGATTCTAAACATTTCATACCCAATGAGAACAATCAGATGAATAAAGAACCAAAAGCAGAGGATTTAAATCCGTAAGATCTGATGGACTCATAGCCGATAATGTTACCAGAAGTAATGGATACCAGTAGATCCAAACGACATCACATATGAGACACCTTAGATTCTGATAAAGACAACCCCTAACCTATGGCTAACACCTCACTAGCACTTGTATCTACATTACTGACTCAAGAGGAGTGGCGAAAGGTTAAGAAGAAAAATGGGCGAAAAGCATGAATTTTGACCACTTGTACATTATTTTATTGTTTTCATGAACTTTCATTAGTAGTCAACAACTGCTGATGGAATGCACCACAACATATGCAACATGTAATTTTGTTTTAATTAATAAAATTACGATTTTTCAATTGCAAAAAACAACTAATTTGGAATGTATGTTTTGACTAAACATTGTTTTTGTCTCCACTCATGTCTATGATATGAGATATGTGTGGAATCATATTGTTCTAACAAAGTCAAAATATTAGTACCAGTTTCATACTGAATTGGTAATTGAAAATGTCATAAAAATGCCATTAATAAGGAGACGAAATTTTGGAAAGAGGCACGTGATAAATCAATGTCCCACTTCACTGCTATACATGTTAAGGTCTGCTAGAAAATCCCTAATCTAATGGAATATTCATTTAATAAATTTGCATAAAATCATAGGTAATAATACATAACATGATTTCACAGATCATCTCTAGGATTACCATAAAAGTTTGGTATGTCACCTCTTAATTTTGCATGAATCACCGATAAAAAATGATAATGATAAATTGGATCTTTAATGAGTTGAGATAGATCTGGTAAATCTAATGTCTCAATGGAAGGTAAGTACTGATTAAATTCTTTCTGAGAGTATAGATACCCTTGAGGATTTAGTCCAACCCCTAGAGGAGGATATCTAGCATATCTCAGAATAGCTTAGGAAGTTAGAATTTTAATTCCTTTAAGCTAACCAAGCTAAGTCATACCAGGTTGAGTTTGTAATGGAAAGCCTTGAAAAGGTTGACCACGATAAGATTGACTCTGCACCATTTTATGTAGGTAGAGCTAGCCTTGAAAAGGTTAAGGTTGGTAAGTTTGACCTTGTAAAGGTTAACCTACGTAAGATTGACATTGATATGATGTTGAATTGTTACTGCACAAGGTTGAGCAATAGGTATCTATGTCGTACACATGAAATTTTGACCAATAAAATATTGGGGTATAGTCTAACTAGTTTGATAACCATAAGCTTGAGGCATGGTTTGTTTAGGTTATTGAACCAATATATAAGGTGTTCCTTACATAGTCATTTGTGGCAGAGTTTGGACAAGTGTTCGAGGTGTACTTGGAGCTCGTTGTTGAATAGTTGTTTGCATAGTATGTTGAACAAATGTTTCAGGAATACCAAGGTGAGGTTGTTGAATAGGTTTCTGTGATATAGTTTGGCCAGTAACTTGTACAAGCTAAGAGATAGAAACTTGTGGAGTAGCTTGAACAAGTTTTTTAACATAAGGAGGCTTTGAAATAATACTCCCCATTCCTAGAAATAGGGCGCCAATTAAAGGTTAAGATATTACAGACTATCTAGACTGATTTGGGGTATCTAACCAAGGTTCATATAAGTTCTTATAATATAAAGCCCTACAAATGGAAAATAAATTCCTCAAGGAGGAAATTATGATGATTTCCCTCCAACATGAAATTAAATCAAAGTCGGAGTCAGTTGAGGAATACATCAGTTATCGAATAACATATTAATGTATTCATTTGGTGCCAAAGTTTTTTCTGGAATGGACCTCATGTTTTAAGTAGTAAATTCTGCATTATAAATAGATAAACTAGACGAGAGTTCATAAAACCAATTAGAACCTTTCGAAGAAGTGGCTCCTAAAAAATTTCCACAGATTGATTGATACCCAATGGGAAACGAAGGTGAAAGATATTTGAATGACTTCAGAGATCCTGTAAACATAGAAGTCACAACATGCTAGCTAGGTGGTATTCTCATATGAAAATATGAGGTTTGACTTATAGGGGAATTTTCCAACACGATTCACCTAGGTGTAAAATTAAAGGGAGTGTGTCAAAAAGGAATACCTTGACCTAAAAAGTTTAATGGAGTCTAATACAAAGGAATAATTTGAAAAATTAACAGATCACCAGTAGTAGTAGGAGGATATTTAGTAGTTTCCTCTTCCTCTTCGGTAATATCTTCAATGCTTAGAAGATTGGGAGGTACACTAGTTGTAATAATAGATCTTTTAGATGAAACTAGTAGAGGGGTAGGAGCTATAGGAGTTGAAAGCGACTCAGGTTGAGAAATGTTAGATTCAAGTTCCTCAACATTCAATCTAGTAAATTTTCTAAATTTCTATTGATATTTGGTTCACCCTAAATGATTTCAGGTTCTAGGGTTTCAATAACTTCAGGTTTAGATTGAATTGTCTCTGGTTCTATACTTTTTGGTTCAATTACCATAGATTGTGTCATTTCAAGTTTTACATCGCTAGATGTTTCAGGGTGGTTTTGTGTTTCAGATTCTACTGATTTTTATTTCTATGCTTTGACTCATTCCAATTGACTAGATTCGTTTTCAGCAGGTAAACCTTGCATTCTATGTGAATGTCTTATTAATTCAACCACAGTGAATTTATCAAAATATTTGTTCCAAATTTTAATCAACAAAAAAAATAAGAAAAATAAAATAAAAGGGTAACTAGGTAGAAAAATAGGGCTCCTCCGCACAACAACATAATATGGATATGGTCGTGGAGGAGTATAGGAAAATTTTTACCTCACCTATGGGGGTACCTCTACACTGTCAGGTGAAGCACTCCATCGATCTGACCTCGGGCATGCTGCTGCCCAATGGACCAATCTATTGTAGCTTTGTTCTGGAGAATCATGAGATCAAGAGGTAGGTTTAGGAGTTATTGCATAAAGGGCACATCAGGCCAAGCTCTTCACCTTGTCTGAGTTCGATTGTATTGGTATAAAAGAAGCATGGGACTTGGAGAGTCTATATTAAATATTGGGCACTGAACAAGATCACTATCTAGAATAGGTACCCAATCCAAGAAATTGATGACCTTCTAGACCATCTCAAGGGGGCCAAATATTTTTGCGAGATTAACTTGAAGTCTGGTTATCACCAGGTGCCTATCAAACCCTACGATGTGTGGAAGACTTCCTTCAAATCCAAGGAGTTCCGTTTTGAATGGTTGTTCATGCCTTTCGGGTTGACTAATGCGCCCGCAACCTTCATGAGATTAATGGACGACATCTTGTGACCCTTCACAAATGCATTCCTTGTGGTTTATTTAGATGACATCTTGATATTTAGTTATACTTGGTCCACCATATTTGACAGGTCCTCCAAACCCTATGACAACACAAGTTGTGTGCCAATCTAGAGAAATCCTCTTTTGGAATGACCGAGCTTCAATATATGGGGTACACCATTGATTAGGAGGGTGTGCATGTGGACCTAGCCAAGATACAAGTCATTCAGCAGTGGCCTACCCCAATCACTCTGACATAGCTCTGCAACTTTCTTAGCCTCACCAATTTCTACCCCAACTTCTTTTTAGGGTTCTCTAATATCACTTAGCCTTTAATTAAAATTGCCAAGGGAGGAGAAAACTAAAATTTATTTTCGTCCGAAACTGAACAAACAAATTTTTTGAGTTGAAGTAGTGCCTTGACTCTACACTAGTGCTCACATTACCAAATCTGCAACAACCATTTTAGATTGAGACAGATGCCTTCGACTATGTTATTGGCACAGTTATTACTCATTAAGGGCATCCAATGGCTTACCACAATGAGGCACTTTCAGACACAGTCCAAAATTATCCAACGTATGACAAAGTAATGTATTCCATTGTGCAACCTTGTTGTGAATGAAGGCATTACATTATGGGGAAGGAAACAATCATCCACACATACCACAAAGCCCTGTAGTGCATATAGACATAAGGGAACTTGTAAAATGATCACCATTAGAAATGGTCCACATAACTGCAACAATTACATTTGAACATTAAGTACAAGAAGGGAAGCACCAATAATAATGCAGACTACCTCAGCTGACCACTAGTCATGGCACTGATCATTGTGCTCGATTCCTATGGGCACGAGACTTCGGGGTGACCGCATATTTATGAGAGCGATCTGGAATTCGACAACACACACCAGACACTCCTAGAAGATAATCAAGATCCAAATTTTCACCCTGATATGCCCTCTCATGCCATCTTGGACACATATGTGTTCCTTCAAGTGAGCATGCCAAGATGATTTTAGAGGCGCACTAAATTCATGTTGTTGGACATTTTGGAGTAGAGAAAATAGCAGCAGTACTATAGAAGTATTTTTATTGGCAAAACCTTCATCAAGATGTTGGGAGGTGCATTAAATCCTACACTCCCTGTGCCATTTCCAAACCAACCATCAAGAAGAAAGGTCTCCATACTCCTCTTCATACTCCTAGTGGACCTTGGGAATCCATATCCATGGATTACATGTTGGTCCTTCCTTCAACTAAGCATCGCAACAACTATGTTTTCATGGTCATTGACAGATTCTATAATATGGCTGTTATGGACAACTACAAGAAGAGTATTACAACGGAGGCGATTGCCAAGCTCTTCTTTGAGCAAGTGTGGGTACACTTTGGGATCCCACAGTCGATTGTCTCAAATTGAGACCAAAAATTCCTAAGTGCATTTTAGTCAAGTCTCTAATCGATGTTGGATACTAAACTCACTAATTCCATGACTTTCCATCCCCAAATGCATGACCAAGCAAAGGTCATCAACAGGATGATCGTACACATTCTGCACATGTACAACTCGAAGCATCCACACACATGGGATGAAATCCTCCCTTATGTCTAGCACAACTACAATAGATCTCTCCATGACTCAACATGACACAACCCCTTTTAGGTAGGGCTGGGATTTCATCCATTATGTCCCATTGATGTGGCCATACCATTTGTAGCTACTCAAGAAGAGTAAACTCATGTCGAGTCTGAAGTCAACAGGGATAAGAACTTCATTGAGCACATTCAACACATCCACCAATAGTTCCATGATATACTGTATAGATCCAATTCTAAGTACAAGCAGTTCCATGATCAACATCATGTGTTGCACAAGTTCTAGGTGGGCAACAAAGTTTGGCTACATTTGTAGAAGGAGCACCTCACAGGACCCCATCGCAAGCCTCACCCGCTCCAATATGGGCCATACACCATCACCCAAGCTATAGGGGGCAATGCCTTTGAGCTAAAAATCCCACCATTCCTTGGTCTTCACCTAGCGCTCACTGTAGACTGATTTCGACCATATTTTACAACATTTTTGGAGACATCCGACATTAGAGAACAAATTACACGAACATATCTAGCCCCATTCTGCATGGAACATGCCGCAACTTATCAGATCATAGACATACAGGTCAAGAACACTCACCAGTATAAAATCTAACTATATTGGGTTGTCAAACAAGGCCAACTTGTACACCAATGAAGGTCTCACTAAGGATCAAGTTTAGCAGAAGTTTTCCCATCTCATGGAGGTACTAAACGCAATGGGGACCATTCCATCCTAAGGGGAAGGACTGATCTAGGTGCATATTGTTGGCCACCTACCTATTCCACTTAGACCCCCAACATTGTCTCTTTCAATTTTTTAGTTTCCTTAATTGTAGCACAATTTACTATTTTTGGTAGTTTTCAGGTCCTAAACTTCCGGAGACATTTTGATGCCCGAAACGATGTTTTTTGGGGAAAATCAGGACAAACATCGATCATTCTAAAAAAAAAATCCACTGAAAGGTTGTATTCCTCGGATAGATATGTCTAATGAGGTACTGTGCGCATTAAACGGAGATAGTATGCCAAAGTTATGACCTTGGGAAGTTGATGTACCAATTTACCAAAACGGGGCCCATAGGTTTGGCGCTTCAACTGCTATGGTTATATTTTTTTATGTTTAGTGTTTTTCATTTTTATAAATAATAAATAGGCCTTCTAGCCTCATTGTAGCACAATTGAGAGGCATGTAGCCACCACATTGCTTCTTAGAGATAACCTACCATTGCCCGAGCTACTTTATTTCCATTCTATTTGTAAGAATATTTCAGTATTGGATATTAATGAAATGAATTGTTATTTATACTGCATCTCTATATCTATGGGTACATCTATGATTTTTTGTGTTCCTACTTAAGTTCAGATCAACAAAGAATTTATCGAGTTTGAATGCAATTTTGGGTGTGTGATCTGAATGTTGGGGAAACTTTTAATCCTATGCAATCTCCTTCATGAGTATTAAAAAAAATGTGTTTAGGATCGTATCAAATTAACCAAAATGTGAGGAATTATGTGTCAAGTGTTGAGTGTCTTTTATGAGCATTTTATGAGGTTAATTAGCTGTTTAAAACACATGTATAGAAAGTAAATTGCAGAGAAGTAAAACACAACAACTCATAACACAAAATGGATAGAGGGGTTCACCCCTCTTGGGCTACATCTACTTGGACCCACTTCATTGGCTCGGCCCTCTTTAGATTAATGGTAAATTCTCTAATTAAATTCACCCGCAGTGCTCCAATGGCTTTGCAACTTGCTCCATTGGATTTAGAAGACCCAGAACCTCAAAAATGACTTAAAAGTATTCTTACACAGTATTTTGTCACACCTTCGGCACTTCCCCTTGACATAACGTGAATTGCTTGAAACATGATGATCATGGAGTGTACTCATTCATATATGCAGTTCAGATCCTTCCCAAAACGTTGAATAGAAAAGGCCTTAAGATTCCCCTAAATGAAATAGCTCTAGAACCCTAATTTGAGAATCATCACCCTTATGATACTAAAAACAACGATGATCACCTGTTGCACTGTACTTGACGTATGATGGCATCGCTTTGTTCACTTGTATATCCACAATGATCCCAAAAATTCAATTTTCCCAAACAAGATGAGAAACTTCATGATCTAGAATATTCCATAGCGGTGAGCTAGAGCTTGTTCGACATATATGAGGTCGAGTTCTCCCAGCTTGGCCTCTTGGTCTTATCCCTATGAGCTGCCTCCTTGAGATGAGGGCTTACTCCAATCTTTGGAGAGATCCTAACTCTTCTTCCTGCCTATATATTCATCTTCTCCCATTCCCAAATGGTTGGTCTATGTCTATTTGCACCCTTATTCTAAGATTGTGCCTATATGATACCCATTTGCCTTGGAGAAGGAGTTCTTGGAGTGCTTAGCTTGGAATTGGATATTCATTTCAAGGAGAGCCTATAAACATCAAGGCAGCCCATTGTTTTCTACTGATACACAACTGCTAGTTCATTTTCCATTGATGTGTATGCTCATGTATTGTCTATGTTAACATTCCTTGATCAATTAAATAGCTTATCTATGAATATGTTGTTTGTATTTGCATGCCTTGTTGTTTCTTGATCTCTTGTACAAGTGCATAAATGTTGTGCGTAGTAGGAACGGGCCCATGACACAAGTGATTCGAGATCTTCAACAAAGGACAATTTAATAGCATCAGAATGAGATAAGCCATCCTATTCATCTCTCTTTTCAATTGTAACCTATGAAACTATCTGGTAGATTGTCACTTAGGTTGCTAGACCCACTCATTAAGCTGGAGGGACCATCTCTATCCATAGAGAGGATTTACCTAAAATACAAATTAGCGACTCCATTAGGGAAGCTATAACCCTTTATGTCCATTCCTTCAATCAAATCCTGTGATGAGTTACATCAATTTTTGATTTTGTGGCTTGTCTACATCAACTTGGGTTTATACTATCATTGGTTACTACCTTAGAGTGCTAAGTTTGGATTGTTTCTTGGAATCTATTGTGTTTTTTCCCACATTCCTCACCCATGACAGGTTTAACTCTAATAGGTGCGATGGCATCGTGAGCTTTTAGCTACACAATCGTGATGGAAAAAAATTTCTTCATTGTTTGGTCGCACTAAAATCATTACTACTTTTGCTATACAAAGTAGTGATGATGACCCTAACCATCACGAGTTTGGCTACCCAGAGTAGTGATGATAACTCAATCATCACAGATTCGGGTATATAAAGTAGCATGGATCCTTGAATTTGAGAATTTTTTATATATCTTCATTCGAATCCAATTTGTCTTGACCCCTAAGGTCATTTAATAACTTGTATACTTGGATTTATTAGTTTTTGATTGATTGTCCGGATTAATTTGAAAAATTTGTCTCATTGGCTTTGAAGTGAAATTTGATTGAGTTCTAGGGTTTATAATTGATTGGTCATCACTCGTTGGTTGTTGGTGTCGTTGAGATGTTTTTTTTGCTGATTTATTGAGTGTTGTTTTCTATGGAAATCATTGAAAATGTCGTTTTGCATTTGTTTTAACTTGTATTTCAAAATTACTTTTTGTGAAAATGCATTAGATTAGTTGCATTGAAAAGTTATTTTTTGAGATTCATCATTGAAAATAGATCACATTTCTGAGTGATTCAAAGATAAAAACTATATTAGGTGCATCAAATCATTCAAAATGGAAAGAAAAGCATAATTCATATAAGTGCATCTTTGTACAGTCAAAATCATTTTAATTTTGAAAAAGTTACATTTAGGATAGTGAAACATCAGAATCATTTTTACTTTTGGCATTGCATTTGGAAGACGAAAATGAAAGTTAGCGGAAGGAATTTTTGCATCATGCATTATTGATTGAAATTTCTTCCCTTGATTAGTCTAGATTTCATTGTAACGGAATGCTTTTCTTTTCTCATATAGTTGCATCATTTGTGTTTAGATGACATTGTTTTGAGCCTTAAAACTGAAACATAATTGAAGATAAACATTAAAATTTACCTAAATTAATCTAAGGAGCATTTGAAACATTAATGCTCATACTTAGTGGTCTAGGCTAGAGATGTGTTCCCGCGTCTATAAAACTCGACACATGTTGTTCACAATACTCTTGCATTAGACAGCGCTAACACAGATTTGTGCTCCCCGTACCATCAAGTCTATAAAGGGAGACCTTTATAGCTTTCAAACCTTTACCAATAGGAAGTTGAGGATGTCGCCCTATAAACATGATACACTGAAAACAACATTCAGGTAGATTATCTGCACGCATGTCAAGTCCTTAGTAAATTTAGTTGCTAAGGTGTATATTGCAGTTCACGGTTACTTGGTAATCCATTTTGCCTAGAGTATCTTGAGTAGTCATTTCAATCTTTTATGACTCCTTAAACTTGAAAATATCATCGAGTACTTGTCCTTTCAAACTTGCTAAACCAAAAAAATAGACTAGATTCACCTTTCCATCCTTTTCTTGACTCTTAAAACATGAAAAGGAAAAGTTTTTGTTTCAAATTCTAAAATTAATTGACCACAAAACAACATCCTTCCTATGGAAATACTTCTTAGTAGATCTTAGGTTGACACCAATACTGAGATTAACAATGAAGGAAAACCCTATGATGGGAGTCCTAGCCCTTTTCATTCTTTTGGAAATGTTGGTGCTCCCTATATGGAAATGTTGTCCCTTCCTGGATTGACCATTGGTTTGCCAGTTCAGTTGCTTTTGACCTCGGTGGTTCTGAATGTCCAAACTGCTTTTCAATCGAGTTCTCCTCCACCTAAACAACATCAACATCATGTTGATCCTAAAGTTCACCCCTCACCTTCTTTGCTTATTTCTTCACCACGTTCTTCCTCTTTGCTTGGTGAAAGTTTCGATTCTAGTAACCAGGAAGTTATGAAGAAGATGAAGAGGACGAAGAAGAAGAAGCAAAATAAGCAAGGGGGAAACCAAGAAGTGATTTCTACAAATGCAACAATGAAGAACAATCTTCCAACAAGCCTCAGAAAGTAAAATTCCCTTCCATGTTATGTAAGGGCGACCACCTTCTTCAGAATTGTCCTGGCATTCCTAAGGTCTTAGAAGTGTGGTCCATAGGTTCTCATCAACCTTCGTCATTAGCCCTAAGTGATCATGCTGGTGATAAACCCTCAACTAGTAACAGTAAAGCTCATGGGAAAAACAGAAATGTCAAATTTCCTTGTAAGTTGTGTGAAGGTAATAATCCCATCCACCTTTGTCCTCTTCTAGATGAGGCTTCCAAAGAGTTGGAAAACCTTACAAATTCCCAACCTTGTCTTCCCATTGGTTATTAGAAGCTTTCCCATGATCCTTCACTAATTGTTGTAGTGTTTAATCAAAATTCATCTTTGGTCAACCCCACTCTCTCTGAAAATGAGTCTCGTCAGTCCATTCTCAATCAACCAATGGTTGAGAAAATGGTAGACTTAACTCCACCTTCAGTTAATCATACCTTTCCAGTAGAGATTGAACCTCATCCTATTCAGGCTATTCTGGTTTCTTCAGTTTCAAATGAACTGGAGGGAAATCCTCTCATTCTTGAGGTACATGACAGTATTTCTCCCATTCCCATCGAAAAAGAGGTCAGCCCTCACGTTCCTATGACACCCTCTCCAAGTAGTTTGGTCACTTATTTTCATTCGAGTCAATTGGGAAGATATCTCCTTCTGTCTTATGTACCTTTCTAGATTACATTACAGGCTTACCACATCACTGTACCTAGCATAGTCATAGACGAGGGTGCATCTATTAGTATTATATCATCAACTGCTGGCAAGCTCTATGTTCTCCTTAGCTTGTCCCCGACAACCAAAATTTGTTAGATTTTAACAGATCCTTCCTAAGTTACCTATTACTTTGGGAGGAAATACTGCCTATATAGAAGTGATGGATGTCTAAGGACTTTTAGATTTTAATCTATGACTTGGTCATGACTATGTTTATGTTATGGGAGCTCTTGTCTCTTCCCTCTTTCGAGTGATGTTTTTCCCCCATGAAGGAAGCATTGTGGTCATTGATCAGCTTACATTCATTTGTCCTGAGTCAACTCCCCATCAACCATCATCCCTAAATGGTTCTTATGTGCCAGCAGTATCAACCCTGCCAGAAGCTAATTACGTGGCCACTTATTTCGTGCCCACATCTACTGATGATCTAGTAGGTGATGTAGTATGCCATGTACTGGGGGCATTGGAGCCTAATTTTTCCATTGGATCCCTAGACATGCATCCCTTCCTTAGTGTTGTTCTCCCATCTGATCAAAACCTCTTGGAAGCCACGACCTCTTTTGGCATGTGATCAGTGTCTGGAGCAGATTTCCTTGTCTTATGTCAAGCTTGTTAAAAAAAGAAACAAGGGCTATGAGGATAGTTCTTTTACTATGTCAACCTTGTTAAAAAATGAAATAGGTTATGGAACACAGTTCCTTTACATGTGTCAAGCTCGTTAAAAAATTGAAACAAGGGCTATGAGGATAGTTATTTTACTATGTCAACCTTATTTAAAAACGAAATAGGTTATGGAGCATAGTTCCTTTACTTGTGTCAAGCTCCTTAAAAAATGAAATAAAGATCATGAGGATAGTTATTTTAATATGTCAACCTCATTAAAAAATGAAATAGGTCCCATGAAGATAGTTCTTTTACTATGTCAACCTCGTTAAAAAATGAAATAGGGTGTCATGAGCATGGTTCTTTCCATGTGTCAAGCTCGTTAAAAAATGAAACAAATCCCTTTCCAATTCGAGTGTTTGATTAGATATCATAAAATACCAGTCGAGTCTTTCACTTGATCCTTTAGGTAAATCTTCATTCCATCCACCTGTTAGTAACTTGTAGTCTACGTAGGTGAATGAAATGAAGCTTGGGGAGCATGTACCTTGAATTGAGTCATTATGCTGGGGGCATACAAACTCATCTTAGGAATAATTTATCTTGATTTCAAGCTTGTGTAAAAATGAAACCAAATCCAACCATAGATTTTTCCCATGTTTCAAGCTTGTGAAAAAATGAGGCCATCTTCAAGTATACTCAAGCATAGTTTCCCATGTTTCAAGATTGTGTAAAAATGAAACCATTCCCACTTTACATCTCATGATTGTTATTTTTATCAGCCTGTTTTTGGTAAATGAGCCTTGGTTGTTTCATTCCATTGCCACCATCTCTTTGGCTGATCGTTCACTTTCTCTTTGTTGTTTTACCCTTGCCTAAGGAACATCTACGATGAGTGGTTTTATTAGCGAGCCTCTTGACCCTTACATTTTTTGAACAGTTCCATCATTATCGGAACCAATTGCTATCCATTTTTACCATTCCTTCCTCTAGGAGGAGTCATATTTTAGCTCTTTCCTGACTCTCGAAACATGAAAATATCATCGAGTCCTTGTCATTTCAAACCTGTTAAATTAAATGAATCGATGTCGTCTCGGTATATGTTTACCGATTTTTCAGGCTGAGATTAACTATTTATGAAAAAGGTACACCTTGGTCAATATGGTCAAGATTTTCTCTTGAATATTGTTTTCTGCCTTTTCGGGTTTGAGGGACAAATTACGAAAAGAGACATGATGGCATGGAAAATTGTAGGGGCTAATATTTGCAGATAAGATAATTTTCCATGCATTTTCTAGAAAAAGATTTGCCAATTCCATTTTTTTCCTAAAAATTGTTCGCCCAAATTTTATAAGAAAACATTATTTTAACTTAAGAATCCCCAAAATTTTATACTGTCTATATAGAATCATTATAATTTTTAATATTTCTACTAAATTTCACCAAATATTTTATAGTTTTCATATTATGGATTAGTAATATTCGCGAAGGTTTCTAATATTCAAGATAAATTTCCATCCTTAAAATTTTCCCTGCATGATGGAGTTTTCTTTTCCGTCTCTTTTTTAAACTATCTAAATGTGAAAAAAATACTGAGTTATTCTTACGTTGGACTCATTAAAATTTTACAACGAAAGACTTGTCACCATGATGAGAATGAGTTTCTCCTTCCTAGGACTCGTAAAACTTACTAGGATGGATTCATTCGAAGAATGAACTTATATGACAATCATATGTTATCCCCTCAAAGATTGTGATAAAAATAATTGGGGTACTCGGTAGAAATAGCGAGGGAAGAATAAAAATTAAACATCCCTTGTATAGGCAACATATCGCTCTTGAACATTACACTTTTTTGCCTTCATGTTGGGTTTGGGATATCCCCACTCAGTCACTTGTCCTCCTGAGTTTTGGTGATCCATTTTTTCCTTTCATTTGACTATTCCATTTTTTTTGTGTGTGTCTTCAATGGGGGACTCATCATGGCCCTCCTTCGATGAGTCACTTGTTGTCTACTTTAGCTCATTATCTAGGAAGATGACTTAGAAACTCCCTTTTAGTACCTTAGGGCTTTCATGCCTTAATGACAATTTCTTCACATCCAATGACAACTTTCCATAATTGGCCTTTGACTAGATGATTCCACGAGTGTTTGACTTCAACTTCATTATCACATTCACGGATTGCACTTTTGTACCTTGAGAGCCATCGTCATTATTGGTGGTTCCTCTCGTGCTTGTTAACAGTCCACATCACTGGCCGATAATCAGGTGGTTTTCTAGCATGTTCGACTTTGACACATTCATTTGCATGTTAGAAATCATACTTTGATCGAGTCGGGATGGAGTGCAAGACCCTAAGTCTTATCTAATATGACCCCAATTGTGTGGAGTTATATGTTAATCATGATTGTACACATGGTTATGCTATACGGATTGTTGTGACCATACCGTGGGACTTTACATTATGATGATCCTTCTATATTGGATGTTTGCAACCATACCTTTGATCTGATATTCGCAGATGATCCTTCTCATTTGGATGGTTTCGCCCATACCATGGAACCTTTCATATAATTCTTATCATCCGAAGGGTTGCATCCATACCATGGATTCATTTTTTGATATCAGATATGTATATGTATATACGTCCTTTATTTGCTAGTCTCTAGAAAGTGTTTTTCCTCGTCCTCGCAAAATCTCATAAAGTATCTTAGTCATCACTCTGTATTTTGCCTTTGTGCTTTAGGGGGCATCTGTTACATAGTATTTTGTCACACCTATTGCACTTCCCCGTGACATACCTTAAAGTACCCAAAACATGACCATCATCCAGTGTACTCATTCATATATGAAGTTTAGATCCTTCCTAAGACTTTGATTGGAAAATGCCTTGAGCTTCCCCTAAAGGAAATAGCTCTAAAACCCTAATTTGAGAATCGTCACCCTTATCAGACTAAAAACATTGATGATCATGTGTTTCACTATACTTGACCCACGATGGCATCATTATATTCACTTGTATGCCAACAATGATACCAAAAGGGCAATTTTCCCAAAGAGGATGAGAAGCTTCATGATCTAGAAGCTTCCAGAGCAGTGAGCTAGAGGTTGTTCCGCGTAGATGAGGTCGAGTTCTCCCAACTTGGTTTCTTGGTCTTATTCCTCTGAGCTACCTCCTTGAGATGAGGGCTTACTCCTATCTTTTGAGAGATCCTAACTCCCTTTCCCTCCTATATATTCATCTTCTCCCATTCCCTAATGGTTGGTCTTTGTCTATTTACACCCTTATGCTAAGATTGTGCCTATATGCTACTCACTTGGCTTCGAGAAGGAGTGATTGGAGAGATCAGCTTGGACTTGGATATTAATTTCAAGGAGAGCCTATCAATATCAAGTCATGGTTGTATGATTCCCCTTATTTTCTATTTTTATACAACTGTTGGTTCATTTTCCACTGATGTGGATGCTCATGTATCATCTATCTTAACATTCCTTGATCAGTTAAGTAGGTTTCCTTTCAAAATGTTGTTTGTATTCACATGCTTTTTTGTGTTTTGATCTCTTGAGAATGTGCATAAATGTTGTGAGCAGTAGGAATGAGTCTGTGACTCAATTGATTTGATATCTTCAACAAAGGATGACTTGATAGCATCAGGATGAGGTAGACCATCTTCTTTGTCTCTCTTTTCAATTGTAACCTGGGAAAGTGTCTAGTAGATTGTCACTTAGGTTTCTGAACCCACTCGTTGGGCTAGAGGGATCTTTTTAGTCCATAAAGAGGATTTACCTAGACAACACAAGTTTTGAAATTGAACTTCAGCTGATCTAGGCTTGACCTCCTCTCCTGGTGTCCCTAGGCTTCCTTAAACTTCAACGTGGAAAAATCATGTACAGAAGTGCCTTTCTACTTCTGCAACCTATTCCATTATGCTCAAAAAATCAAAATCATTAGTAATGACTCTTTTTGAGCCAAAATTGGTTGAAAACTACAAAAGTTATGGTCTCGTTAGTTTTCCTAGGAAAAATCCACTAAATCTGAAGAAACTCTAGTTAGCCCCACAAAAATTGGAGGAACTCTAGATTTATCAGGCCTACTAAAACCGTCGCCAACTTAATCCATAATTAATTAAAATATAAGTATGATTTAATTAGTTCTAATCCCACTTAGTGTGTTAAACACATAGTTAGAGTTAAGTGTTGTCTCTTGGCTACGGTGTTGGTCACATGCGTAGGCAGATGGCACATGAGGTTGGCCCTCTCCTCCCCCAATCTACCATGTGTTACCCTTTAAATAGAAAGCAAGCCCATAATTGTTTAAGTGATACAGTTGTAGAATAGTGATAAATCCTGGGGATCATGTGGGTGAGGTCACGGGTTCAACTATGTTGTCCTGCCAAATGACATTTTACATCACCTTTGACAGGGCACATGTGTTATATCTCCATTTACAACCCTTGGTATTTGTGATGCTTGATTTATGGCCTAGGGCAACCCCTCCTTCCAGACTTGGTCCAAATATTTTAAAAATAATGTTTTATTCCCTGTAGCATGTACACGCAGGTTAGTCCATACCCAACCCGCGTATATGTGTTAAAACACTTAAACAAATTAAATTTCCTTAATTATCGGTAGAGTTCATGGGTTTTACCTATTTTTACCTCCTAGTGCCTTTGACCCAACCGTTTACCAACTAAAAAACTATTTGGGAGAAGTATAAATAGACTTCTATGGGAAGGCCTTAAGGAGTAGAACAGATAGAATTATTATACTGAGATTATCCCTGAATCAATTTGAAGTATCCCTGTGCTTCAAGCACTTCCCCAAGTTTAATGAAACCCTTGTTTTCTTGAGTGTTGATATTCTCCCACTTGCTTGAGATATCATGGTATTGGTTATGCAAGGAGGCTGTTTAAGGCTAGGATTGGACATATTTGGAGGATGGTTCCACTTACAGCTGGAAGAAGAAGACTCAGGTGAATTCTCTTCATGTTAGTTATAGATTTCCAAAATAAAAAGAAACATTTTCTTGTTCATGAGATTAACTTTGTTTATCCATCAGATGTTGTTATAATTCATCTGTGAATGTTATTTTGATGTATAACTAATCATTTTCTTATATGATATAAAGTTAGTTTCATTAAAATTCTTTATCTATATGTTGTTATGTATGTTTGAATTGGTTCTTTATGTTGGCATTATGATGTATGTGTTGTACCTGATGGAAACCCACTCATAGAAGAACAACTCACTTATACTCAACCAGATGAGTTTTCAGAAGAAATATCAGATGTGACAGAATACATGGGACGCAGGAAAAAGGAATCAGATAACAAATTATAGTGCAACAGTGTTATTTTCGGGTTCCATAGGTGCAATGTCCAAAAGGTGTGGTCATTGGCAGGTTGCGCAGTTCAAAAGATGCGGATATGTTCGCATGCGTTCCAAACAAAAAGTGCGAACCTTAAATGCATGGACTTTCATGAAGAGAAAATCGTGCATCTTATGTTTGGTCCATGGTATTTAGTCCGACGTCTTTGATCCTATGGTTTTGGTCCGTGGTTTTGTATCTAAAATATTGAACCCAGGTTTTGGACCCATAGTATTGTTTCTCTATGGTTTTGATCCATGGTTTGAGTAAGGCCTTGGCTATAAAAAGGGAAAGGAGATCAACTGGCAAGGTACAAGTGCATTGAATATCTTAAGAATAGGAAGATCTGAATTTCTAATAATCGGTTGGTGAGTTATAGTTGAACCTAAATCAACAAGAAAGCGGAGCATTATAAGTCAGATCTACTGATGGGTCGAGATCTGTTTGGTGCTGGAACGGGTCTCTGAATTTGACGGTCTGGGGTATATTTGAGGACTGATAAACTGTTTATAACCGGAGGTGTGTAGTGCCAGAGAAGGCGCAGGTGCGGAGGTGCGTAGCACTAGAGAAGGTCTAGGTGCGGAGGTGCACATCACTAGAGAAGGCACAGGTGCAGAGGTGCACATTAGCAACGAAGGAGTAGGTGTGGAGGTGCGCAGATCAGAAGACACCGCAGGTGCGGAGGTGCGTAGAGCATAGACAATGTAGGTGTGAAGCTATGCAGATCACAGATAGCGCAAGAGCGAAGCTGCATAGATCACAGATAGTGCAGGAGCAAAGCTGCGCAGGCCATAGACAGAGAAAGTGTGGACATCCGCAGGTTACTACTGGTGACGTTGCGGACTTTTCTTGAAGTATATTTTAACTGATTTTGTCTATTGCTGCAGTGTTCGGGGTATAGACTTGGTGTCTAGTTAATGGTACTCTTTGTCTGATTACAACATTCTAAGAAGTTATTAGTTAATTGATTGATGCACATATACTTGATGATTACTTGGATCCAGTCTGCAAATTGATGGAACGTGGTCCCTGGAAGGAAAGAGAAGGTAGTAGCTTTTTGTAGGTTAGCACCTACGTACTAGTATCTTAGCTAGTAAAAGAGCTAAGGGGGTTGTAGCTCCCTTCAAGGAGAAACTGGAAAATGAGAGAGGGTTGTAGCTCTCTGCAGGTTGCAGCCTGCGTACTGGAAAAGGAATGCACCAGTACAAAATCATTGTAAAAGGAAGTTTCTAATTGAAAGAAGATAGAGACATATTGTAGCAGGGGGTTTTCACCCACATTGGGTTTCCACCTTATATCTGGTGTTCTTTGGTGCGACTATCTATGTTTATTGTTCCTATTTATTATTATATGGTTCTAACATACATATTAATGGTTAACATCTAAAGAATAAATTACATTAAAATCTGGAAGGTATATACAAGTTTCATTAGTCAGATCTGCAAGTGTTTGTTGAAAAGATTTAATAATACTGATTCACCCCCCCCCTCTCAGTATTATTTCCAACAATTGGTATAAGAGCCAAGTTCTTCAAGAGAATCTTGATCGCTTGAAGGAAGATCTATCGTCATGAGCAACTACGAGAGAGAAGCATTGATCAGACCACCAATTTTTGATGAGGCCAATTTATTCTATTGGAAGGTAAGAGTCACTGCCTATATTCAATCTCTTGGTACAGAAGTTTGGGATATCATAGATACAGGGTACACTTTTCCATCAGCAAGTCCCATAGATCCGGCTAAGAAGAAGCAGTTTGAAACAAATGCAAAGGCTGTCAATACTCTATTAGGATGTCTATCCCAATCAGAATTCGCCAAGGTTATGCAATATAAAACTACAAAAGAAATATGGGACAAGATCGTTCTGAGCTATGAAGGAGATGAACAGGTAAAATGAGCAAAACTTCAAACCCTCAGAATTTAGTATGAAAATCTCAGAATGTACAATGATGAAAGGGTGGCTAACTATTTCCTACGAATAGATGAGATTGTTAATTGTATGAAAAACTTGGGTGAAGAAATAAAATAGGCTATTGTGGTTGAAAAGGTTCTGAGATCTTTGTCTTCTAAGTTTGAATCAAAAGTTTCTACAATAGAAGAAAAGGAGAATCTACAGAAAATTACCATGTCAGAGCTAAATGGAATTCTAAGCACTGACGAAGTGAGTAAAGGAGGACCATCAGACAACAGAGAAGTTGCATTCAAGGCTTCAGGCAAAGGAGATTACTATGAGTCAGGACATATGTCAGAAGAAGAGGAAGAATCAAATTTTGTTAAGAACCTTCAATGGGGTGCTGGAAGATTCAGAGGTAAGTTACCCTTCAAATTCTTTACCTATGGAAGAGTCGTTCACTGTGCTACCAAGTGTCCTCATAAAGATAAGCTTGACAAAGGTAAGGAACCTGTTAGATGGAACAAGAAACAGAATGTAAGTAAGAAAAGCTACTACACTCATGAAGACAGTGATGGACTCTCAAATAGTGATGAAGATGAATAAGGTAATAATTATAGACTTTTAATGGCTTTTGAAGATGATGATTTCATGGATGCTATAGATGAAGAAGGTCTTTATGAAGAGATTTCTAAACTCAAAATTTGTTTAGAAGAGAAAAATATGATTATTGATACTCTACAATTTCAACTGGCTGAAAGGGAAAAACATCATGAAAAGTTAGAATGTGAAATTGTGGGACTTAGAAAAGAGATTGAGAAAACAAAAGCTCTTAATCTTAGATTTGTTAAAGGATCTGAAACTCTAGATGAGATTATCAATGTGTAGCATTCTCCCCTAATCAAGACAGGTCTATGATATAATGAAGAAACATCTCAAGCGCAGAAACCATCCACCTCCAAAAGTTATCTTGATGCAGCAAGGAGGAGTGAGAAAAAGCCCAATGGAGATCACCAAGTAAATTAGGGACAATTTACTTCACGAATGAACAAATACTACTGGTAAATCGGGGGCAATCCACCTTAAGGATGAACAGAAGCTGTAACCAGCCACAGGTAAAATCTTCTCAATTTTCCTCAAGAATGGATGAAAGTAGAAACTACAATCGTTTGGTTGGTAGATTTGATACTCACAAGAGTTTCTTCAATGGCCAATGCTTCTCTTGTCATAACTTTGGTCACAAAGTAGCTTAGTGTGTTGCTTATAAGACAATCATGACTAGAGAAGCTAAAAAACAAAGAAGTATGACTGGGATCATGAAAGTAACCTACAATAACTTTTCCGCTCTTGAAAATGAAATAGAATGTTCTATTTGTAACAACTTCGCTCATGAAGATTCTGAATGCAGGAGCAGGTTTCAGCAGACAACTCAGAAGGAACAAACCTCAAGTGCCAAAACATGGATAATGAAAGAACCAATGAGAAAGATGTGGTATAGCTTTATATGTGGAAGGGCAAGAAAATAAATGGTACATCGACAGCAGATGTTCGAAACATATGACGGGTGATAAGGAAAAACTTCAGTCATATAGTGCCTTAGAGAAAGAGAAGAAGGTCTCATTTGGAAATGACACCCCTGCGCTCATAAAAGGCAAAGGTTCTGTTTAGTTGAAAGAAAAAGTCAAAGCTGGAAATGTGATGTAGGTTGATGGCTTAAAATATAATCTATTGAGTGTTATTTAGATGTGTGATCAAGGAACTGAGGTAATATGTCGATCAAATGGATGTAGTGTTCGTGATCTTGATACAGGAAAAACAGTGATCAAAGGAATAAGAACTCCAAATAATTTATACATATTCAAAGAAGGACAACATGAATGTTATCTAAGCAAGACTGATGAACACTAGTTATGGCACTAGAGATTGGGGCACCTAAGCTTCTCACAAATAAGGAAAGCATGCAAATACCAGGAAGTTCATGGTCTTCCAAACATCATATTTCTAGACAATACAATATGAAAGTCATGTCAGTTTCGTAAGCAAATTAGAACTAACTTCCCTGAGAAGGAAGGATCAGCTAGCAGGCCACTTGAGCTTGTCCACACTGATGTATGTGGTCCGTCTAGGAAAAGGTCACCTCGGGGAGAAGAATACTTCATAATATTCATTAACGACTATTCAAGGATGGTTTGGATATGACTTATGAAGCACAAAGATGAAGCCTTCGAAAAATTCAAATCCTTCAAAGCTTTGGTTGAAAATGAATCAGATCATAAAATTAAATGCCTCAGGTCTGATAGAGGTTGGGAGTTTACCTCAAATGAATTTTTCAATTTTTGTGAAGAACATGGAATAAGAAGAGAATTCTCTACAGCCAGGACTCCTTAGCAAAATGGAGTAATGGAAAGGATGAACATAATGGTTCAACAAATGGCTCGTGCTATGGTTGATGAGTCTGGAACTCCCACAACCTTCTGGGGTGAAGCTTCATTTGTTGCAGTTGTTATTCTTAAGAAAACAAACATCTGGGTGAACAACACTCAAACCCCTCATGAGCTCTGGTATGGTGAGACTCCTTCGGTAAAATATTTCAAAATTTTTGGAAGCAAATGCTATATCAAAAACATTGATGAACATCTTGGCAAGTTTGAACCTAGAGTAGATGAATGCATTCTCCTTGGTTACTCTCCCCACAACAAAGCTTACAAGTGTTATAATAAAAGGCTTGGAAATTTTTTTGAAAGTATTGATGAGTGGTTGATGAAGAAGAAAACACTCCTAGGCAGGTAAGATCTGAAGATTTCAAAGATGATGAGGACTATCCATCAACATCAAACTAGATTCATGATGAAGAACAAACCCATGAGGCACCAGAAGAATAGATAAGGATAGAATATAAGACTCCATCCAGGTACGTTTAGAAGAATAATCCAGAATCTCAAATTTTGGGGCAGAAAGAGGCAGGTATATAAACAAGAAGAACAATTGCAGAAGCTTCAAGCTATTTGGCATTGTTCTCCTCCTCTGAACCATAAAATTTAAAATAAGCATGAAAATATGAATGCTGGGTCAAAGCAATGGATGAAGAACTTGAGCAGATTGAAAAGAATAACACTTGGGAGATGGTCCCTAGACCAAAAGATAAGAATGTCATAGGGACAAAATGGATATTCAAAAACAAGTTGAATGAGAATGAGGAAGTTATTAGAAACAAGGCAAGACTTGTTTGTAAAGGATATGCACAACAAGAAGGCATAGAATTTGAAAAAACCTTTGCTCCAGTTGCCAGACTTGAGGTTATAAGAATGTTCCTCGCTCTCTCTACCTTTCAGAAGTTCAAGGTATTTCAGATGGACATAAAATCTACATTTCTAAATGGAGACTTGAATGAAGAAGTGTACATTGAGCAAACAGATGGGTTTATACTTCGAAATGATCCAAATCTTGTATGCAGACTCAAAAAGGCTCTCTATGGCCTTAAATAGGCTCCAAGGGCTTGGTATTTTCGGTTGGATGAGTACCTTCATCAACAAGGTTCTGCAAAAGGATCAACATTCAACAATCTATATATAAAATTTGACAATAATAAAAAGCTAATACTTTTTTGTATATGTTGATGATATCATTTTTGGCAGCAATGAAGAAGCCATGAGTCAAAACTTTGCCTTGGTGATGCAGAAAGAATTCGAAATGTCCCTGCTTGGTGAGCTCACATATTTCCTTGGTTTACATGTGCAACAAAACAAAGACGGTATATTTCTTTCACAAACCAAGTATCTCAAGCAAATCTTGAAGAAGTATGGGATGGAGGATTCGAAACCAGTATGTACTCCTATGGTAATAGGATGCAGCCTCAGCGCAAATGATGAATCAACAACTATTCATCAACCAACCTATAGATCCATGGTTGGATGTCTACTCTATCTAACAGGTACTCAACCAGACATTATGCATGCAGTAGGGATAGTTGGAAGGTTTCAAGCTAACCCAAAGGAAACTCATCTTCAGGTAGTCAAGAGAATTTTCAAGTATCTTCAAGGGACTCAAAACTATGGATTATGGTATCCTAGAGATACAAATCTCAGGCTTCATGCATATACAATTGTAGATTGGGCAGGTAGTGTGGATGACAGGAAAATCACTAGTGGAGGTTCATTCTTAATGGGTCCTAGATTGGTATCTTGGTTCAGCAAGAAACAAAGTTCCATTGCATTATCTACAGCTGAAGCAGAATATGTAGCTGCTGCATCTTGCTGCACACAACTCCTTTGGATGATGCAAACATTGCAAGATCTCCAAGTCACTTGTACTTCACCTATTTCCATTTTTTGTGATAATATAGGTGCAATCAGTATTTCAAAGAATCCTGTAATGCACTCAAAGGCTAAGCACATACCTATCAAGTATCATTTTCTCCGGGAACAAGTGCCTGAACAAAAATTCAAGTTGGAGTATGTTCCCTCTAAGGAACAAGTTGCTGATATACTCACCAAACTATTTCCCAAGGAGACATTTGAATACCTCAGACAGAAGCTGGGGGTTATTGATGCATCATCTTGTTGTTGAATCTTATATGTGGTTGTACGTAGGTGGATATGCATACATATGTCGGTTTATGAGGGTACAGTCGTGTGGGTCTGACAGAGACCATCTGGCACAGGTTCAGGGGGAGCATACATTCTTCTAATAATGCATTGCTGGCATTATCTTAGAAGTCCTTGGTTTGATTTCAGAGTTGTTTTTTATGGATCAAATGCTTTCTAGAGGTTGATTGACAAATACTGTTGATAGTTGTTGATAGTTATCATATTCTTGCTATAGATATTTTGTCTCTATGTCATATCAAGGTCATGTAACGACCTATGTTGGTTTCCCCACTATGCGTGGGATGAATGATGTATGTTCTTGCCTTATTTCCCACATGGATGGGAGATGGATGTATGTATGAGTCTTTGATGATAGAAGGTCCTTCGTTGTGTGGAGTCATGTTTTTTCTTGTAGAACATCTTTTTGCATACATTTCTTATAGTCAGGGGGAGCACTTCAGCAGAGCAGGTACTCAGGGGGAGTATGGTCAACAGAATGGTCCGCCCTTTTCCCTTGATGTCAAAGGGGGAGAGTGATTGGGTATTGTTGCCATCAAGTCCAAAGGGGGAGATTGTTGGCATTATGATGTATGTATTGTACTTGATGGCAACCCACTCATAAAAGAACAACTCACTTATACTCAACATGATGAGTTTTCAGAAGAAATATTATACGTGACAGAATACATGGGATGCAGGACAAAGGAATCAGATGAGAAATTATAGTGCAACAGTGTTATTTTCGGGTTCCATAGGTGCATTGTCCAAAAGCTGCGGTCATTGGCAGGTTGTGCAGGTGCACAACTCAAAAGATGCAGATATGTTTGCACGCATTCCAAACAAAAAGTGCGAACCTAAAATGCACGGACTTTTATGCAGAGAAAATCGCGCATATTATGTTTGGTCCATGATATTTAGTCTGACGTCTTTGATCCTATGGTTTTGGTCCGTGGTTTTGCATCTAAAGTATTGAACCCAGGTTTTGGATCCATAGTATTGTTTCTCTATGGTTTTGATCCATGGTTTCAGTAAGGCCTTGGCTATAAAAAGTGGAAGGAGATCAACTGGCAAGGTACACGTGTGTTGAATATCTTAAGAATAGGAAGATCTGAATTTATGATAATCGGTTGGTGAGTTATAGTTTAACTTGAATCAAGAAGAAAGCAGAGCATTATAAGTCATATCTACTAATGGGTCGAGATCTCTTTGGCGCTGGAACGGATCTATGAATTTGACGGTTTGGAGTATATTTGAGGACTGATAAACTGTTTATATCTGGAGGCGCGCAGCGCTAGAGAAGGCACATGTGTGGAGGTGCGTAGCACTAGAGAAGGCGTAGGTGCGGAGGTGCACAATAGTAGAGAAGGTGCAAGTGTGGAGGTGTGTAGCATTAGAGAAGGTGCAGGTGCGGAGGTGTACAATAACAATGAAGGAGAAAGTGTGGAGGTGCGTAGATCAGAAGATGTCGCAGGTGTGGACGTGCGCAGAGCACAAACAGTGCAGGTGAAAAGCTGCGCAAATCACAGACAGCGCAGGAGAAAAGCTGCGTAGATCACAGACAACACAGGAGTGAAGCTGCGCAGGCCATAGATGGAAAAAGTGCGGACATCCACAGGTTACTACTGGTGATGTTGTAGACTTTTCTTGAAGTATATTTTAACTGATTTTGTCTATTGCTGTAGTGTTCTGGGTATAGACTTGGTGTTTGGTTACTGGTACTGTTTGTTTGATTACAACATTCTGAGAAGTTATTGGTTAATTGATTAATGCACATATACTTGATGATTACTTGGATCCTGTCTCAAAATTGATGAAATGTGGTCCCTTGAAGGAAAGAGAAGGTAGTAGCTGTTTGTAGGTCAGCACCTACGTACTAGTATCTTAGCTAGTACAAGAGCTAAGGGGATTGTAGCTCCCTTCCAAGAGAATCTAGAAAATGAGAGAGGGTTGTAGCTCTCTGCAGGTTGCAGCCTACGTACTGGCAAAGGACTGCACCAGTACAAAATCATTGTAAAAGAAGTTTCTAATTGAAATAAGATAGAGACATATTGCACCAGGTGGTTTTCACGCACATTGGGTTTCCACCTTATATTTGGTGTTCTTTGGTGTGACTATTTATGTTTATTATTCCCGTTTATTATTGTATGGTTCTGACATACAGATTAATGGTTAACATCTAAAGAATAAATTACATTAAAATCTAGAAGGTATATACAAGTTTCATTAGTCATATCTGCAAGTGTTTGTTGAAAAGATTTAATAATACTGATTCACCCCCCCTCTTAGTATTATTTCCAACACTTTATCTATATGTTGTTACGTATGTTCGAATTGGTTGATTTGTAGATTCAAATATCACTGGGAGTTGTAGAGGATCTGAGCCTGCTGGAACTACCCAAATGAACGACATCCAGGTATGGTTTTTATCGCATAGTTTATTTATATAAGCATGTTGCCTAAGTTGTATGCATGCTTCTTAGTATAGTTTTGTCTTGCTCTATTGGGGTTCCAAGCCAAAGCCCTAAGGTACTTATTATCGTAAAGAAATTGGTGACTCCATTAGGGATAACAATCTTGTTATTCCTACTTTGGGTTGTTCAGTGTTAATCAAGGCTCAGTTCTTGGTTTGCTTGTTGTGACAGTATTGTTTGCTCTAGTAGAATCTTAGACCTTAAGTTTGATATTTTTGATCTGGATTTATTTTTATTTTTTTGAAAAAATCAATATATGCGCTTTTATATGTTTACAGTAGTGTACACACGCTTGTTTCTATGAAGTGAACCCATGTATACGCAAGTTTTATTTATCAAAAGCATGTGTACATGCCTCGGTGCTTGAACATAGTCGCGCATACCCTTTTTTGATGTTTTTTACAAATCTCTCTGCCCAGACACATTTGTTTCTTGGTCTGTTTGGTCTCTGAGTGGTCAATTTTCGTCTTTAGAATTTTATTATTCAGTGGTCTTACTATTTTTAATTCTCTTCCGCTTTGAAAATTTTTGGCCTAGGTTTGCTTTTGAGTGAGTTTTATGATTTTTGTTTTGACAGACAAGACTTCTTATAGAGGTTCTTGATTATTCTGGTCCTCTAGAACAACAGATCATTTTCAACCTTATTTTCAAGCTTGATTATTGGTTTACTTGCTTTGCTTTCCCTCATTTTGTTGCCTTACACCTTTTCTTTCTTTTTGAAAGTTTCTTTTGACAAATTTGAGAGTGTTTCTTTCTTGACTTTTTGGTTAGTTTGTCAAATCTCTTTGCTGCTTTTGGATTGTTTAGTGCAAGTCGAAGCCTTTCTTGTTCAAGTTTTCATTCGTTATCGAATTCGTGACATGCAAAGTTTACTTGTGCTCTTATTTCGGTCTTTGAGTCTTTGGTGGCATTTTGAGTGATTTCAAAAGGTTGTTTCTATTGCTTCTTTGAAAAAAAAATTGTATTTGTCTCCCTTTTCCAAGTTTGATTTTGGTTTCTTTTGATTTTTTGAAAGTCAATTGTAATCTTTTTGGATTAGTCCTTCTTGTTTGGATAAGATTTTGCATTCAAAATTTGTACTATTTTCAAACATTTTAGGTGGCTTATTAAAGTTATAGACAATTGCTTTCATTTATTTTTAGAGTAATCTAGGATCTTGCATTTTCATGTGCACCTTGCATTAGGGTAGTTTTGTATTATTAAAACATCAATAGTCTTTTTAGTTTTTGTGGGTGTGAAGTGTGCTTTAAGGAAAGAAGAGAAAAAGTTTTTCCTTTATAGAAGCTTTGTAGAACCCAAGTAGAAATTTATTTTCACTGAAGAACAAATGATTGCATTCATATAAGTTATTTTTTCATTAATTTCTTTTATGTCATACAAACACCATTGGTTTCATTTCCATTTATCCCTTTGTCTTAAAAGAACAACCATTTAAAATCAAGTGCTTAATAAAATAAACTAGCTCTTTTTGTATTGTCATCAGAATACACCAACAAGTGTAGGCTTATTTAGGGCCTTGGATTAGGTGAGAGGAAAGTAAACTCTCCAAGGCCACTCTAAATTGTAAAACATAGAAGTCTGATTAAAGAGTGAAATTTGGTAGCGTTAGGGAGACTGGGAAAGCTCCGTGACTGGGAGTTAAGCACAAGGGTTCATGAAGATAAGGATGAGAGATACCCCCTCTCTTACTTGTCAGATCCTACCTCTTGACTATTCTGCCTGGCTTTTGATACAAGTTGGTGTCTTTAGTTGCCTATCCTAGGAATCCACACAGGTGGCTACAGAGTGGAATCCCGTGGCACCTGAGGTTGACGTTGCATCACGTTCAGCAGTACTTCTGGAAGACACCCTTGCGAAGCTTGGGGGCTTGCACTGGCAAATGCTATTGCCTGAAGGTCAATGTAACTACCTCTAATACCTTCACTAGTAGTCCTAGGGCATAACTACCCCAGTCTATTTTCAGAAGAACCTTATTATTAACTTTCTTGTATTTTGGTGTCCGGTCCTAATCACCCGGAGTGGAAATGCTTGGAAGTTGTTTGATTGCTGATATCTTTAGGGATATTTTAGTGAGCGTTATGTGCTCCTAGTCAGCCTAGCTTTTCAATTTTCTTGAGTCTTTAAGTAGATTTAGTAAAATCATTCAAAGTGGGTGATCGACCATCTTGATGGTCTTAGAGACTTCATGGGCTTTCACCTACGAGTACAAAGCCTTCTCCTGGAAGGTGTAGGAGTGATTCTTCCAGTGGTTTCCAGCCAATGGAAACAGACGCATCGAAGATTGATTCTCCGCTTGGGGGCATTAGTTCCCAAGATAGACCTGGTCCTAGTATAGAGTTAGAGAGGAACACACTAATTCTTTCTTTAGTATTCTTCTAAGCGGAAGATAGGATTGAAGTAGAATATATTTCAGAGTTGGTTGCGGCTCCGAATTCTCCACTCCCTCATAATCATCTAGATGTTTTGTGTAAGGACTCTGGACACCACACATCTCAACAATGGTATGATATTGTCCACTTTGGGCCTAAGCCCTCATGGATTTGCTTTTGGACTTACCCCAAAAGGCCTCATACCAATGGAGATATTTGTCCATCCTTATATACCCATGATCCTCCCCACTTCTAGCCAATGTGGGACTTTGGTCGTATATCCAA
>APFE030914686.1:310455-340316 GCA_000404065.3 Pinus taeda | reverse complement strand
CTGGAGCCACATTTCAAAGGGAAATGGACATAGCCTTTGCTAAATAAATCCATGATTTCTTAGTCATATACCTTGATGATCTAACAGCGTTCTCAAAATCAGACCAAGAACATTTAAAACACCTCAGACAAGTGTTCTTAATTTGGAGAAAGTATGGCATTTCTTTGAACCCAAAGAAATCACTATTTGGCCTGGAAGAAGGCAAACTCCTGGGTCATATAGTCTCAAAGGATGGCATAAGAATTGACCCTGATAGGATTCAAGCTATACTTCAAGTTCCCCATCCAAGAAACATCAAATAATTACAAGCCTTTTTATGAAAGATTAATTTCCTAAGAAGATTTATTCCTAACTTGGCTGAGCTGATAAGATTGTTGAACAATATGCTCAAGAAAGATGCCAAGGTCAAATGGACAATTGAGGCTAAACAAGCTTTTGAAGAAATCAAGATAGCTTTGACAAAAACACTTGTGCTTACAAGCCCTAGTTTTGATAGAGATTTTATAATCTTCTCCTTTGCTTTTGAAAATACAATTGTTGCTGTCTTACTGCAAAAGGATGACTTGGGATGTGAAAAACCTATTGCCTTTTTCAGTAGAGCCCTTAGGGATGCCCCACTCAAGTACAAAATCATGGAAAAGCAAGCATATGCCCTGGTAAAAGCCATAAAGGATTTCAGAGTTTATATCTTATACTCTCACATAGTTGCATATGTGCCCAATGCAGTAGTCAAGGACATTTTAACTCAAGAGGGAATGGAAGGCAAGAGGGGCAAATGGATTGCCAACATTCTGGAATATGATATAGAAATCAAACCAACAAAACTTATAAAAGGACAAGGGCTAGCTAAACTAATGACTGAAACTAACTTCCAAGCCCTTGAAATCAATGAACTGGATAACGAACAGGAGATGGCGACTCCACAGATCAATCAAGCCTTTTTACAATCACCTTGGTATGCTAACATATGTTTTGTATTATTAAACCTGCAAGCTCCTCTAGGGTTATCCAGAACCAAGAACAGATTTCTAAAATTGAAAGCTGCAAAATTTTGTGTCATAGACAATGTTTTATTTTGGAAAAATCATGAAGGTGTCCTGCTTAACTGCCTAACTTCAGATGAAGCTGATAAAGTACTTAGAGAATTTCATGCAGGAGACTGTGGAGGGCACTTATATTGGAAATCCACAACTGGTAAAATCCTGAGGGCTGGATTTTATTGTCCCTCCCTGTTTACTAATTCAAAAAAGTTTGTAATGTCCTGTCATAAATGTCAGATCTTTGAAGGGAAGAAAAATTTACTTCCCTTGCCCCTCAAGCCCATTTCAACTGAAAAACCATTTCAACAATGGGGCTTAGACTTCATTGGGGAAACTCACCCTTCATCCTCAGGCCAACATAGATGGATCCTGATAGCTACTTATTACTTCACCAAATGGATAGAGGCCATACCTTGTAGACAAGAAAATGATTCAATTATCATTCAATTCCTAGAAACCAACATCTTGTCTAGATTTGGCTGCCCAGAGAAAATCATAACAGATAATGCAGCTGCATTTAAATCCAAGAGAATGATCAGCTTCTGTCACAACTATCATATTACCCTAGGTCATTCAACAACCTATTACCCTCAAGGCAATGGCCTAGCTGAGTCCTCCAATAAAAGCCTAATCAACATCATTACAAAGGTCTTGGAGGAGAACAAAAAGAATTGGCATAAGAAGATGGTAAATGCACTATGGGCAAATAGGTTGACCACTAAAAGATCTATTGGTACTAGCCCATATGAGTTGGTATATGGCCTAGAAGCTGTGTTCCCATCATCTCTTGGGATCCTTGTGATCAAATTACTGCAGGAAATACAAGCTGAACCCAATGATATCCAGAGAAGGATCAATCAAACAATTCACTTACAACAAACAAGGGAAGAAGTGTATCATAGAACCCAGGTTCTACAAGCGAAGCTTAAAAAGGTGTTTGAAAAAAGAACAAAAGCCGAGGACTTTTTCATAGGGAACAAAGTATTGAAATGGGACTCTAGGAGGGAAGACAAAGGAAAGCATGGCAAATTTGACTTTTTGTGGAAAGGGCCATTTGTAATTCAAGCTGTGCAAGGCAACAATACATTTTTTCTCAAGAGTCTAGATGAGTCAAACAATCATGAAGGTCCAGTGGATGGGAGAATGCTCAAACACTACTATGATCCATGAGCATAGGATAGCCACATATTGTTCATAAATATCAAATATCTATATTTTCAGCATTTTTTCTTTTTACAGCAGATGGATAGAAGAACAACTACAACAGATTTTGAAGAAAGATCAGCAAAACCATATCAAGAATGACATAGATGCTTGAAAAGCTCCATGAACATAATTGAGCAAGGTCTACAGAGAAGAAAACCAATGATAGGTAGTGATACATGTTAGCAAGACATAAAATGTTAATCTTTGCACAAATGAGGTCATAAGACACTGCATACCAGCTCACTGGTTTCAGATCAAAGATGTCAATACTAGAGAAAATTCACTACAGTAAGAAGAGGAAAATAAGGCCATCTGACCTATTGTTCTTGGTTTTCCTTCGGGAAAATCCATCCCCAAGTAGAGCCACTGTTAGGTTCCTATACCAATAGGTTTCATCTTTCATGATTGACAGTGGAAGGGCTAAATATGTTCAGCATTACAGACTGCAAGGGTTCCATATTTTGTGTACATGCTATGAAAATTAAAAAATGAAAAGAGGGTATGCCTTAAAATAATAATCAAAAGGCAAGAAAATCAAATGGTGAAGAGAAAAGTGAAAATGAACCCCAAACTAAAGACCAGGAAAGTGACCAGACAAAATGCCACTACTATCTTTTGGGCAGTATCATACTTTGCAAATACTACTGCTAATCATACTTGATGGATGGCCCAATAGTCTAAAATGGACCATGCCATGTTTAAATTGCTTGTTGTAGAATAGAGAATGTCTCCTGTCCAAACAACTCAAGCTTGGCAGTTGACTAGCTAGGTAGAGAAATGAAGGTGCCCAACTGCTTAATCTGGGTCCTTGGAAGAAATAAGGGTACATTTTAGATAGGAGGGTAGTTAAAAGAAAAAGAGGACAATCAGGGTCTGCTAATTCAAGTGCACCCACTTCAAATGAAGAAAAAATGTTAGGATTACTAGGATGGGTAAGTAGTGCAAGGTTGCAGAAATGGAGGGCCATCACCATTTGGCTTATTAAGTGCAAAGACTCATGCCACTCAGGGTATTGGCATCAAAAGCAGAGGGTGGAGGACAAAAACATTGAAATCATGTCTACTTTCCCCTATTTTCCCAAAACATCATTTACTAACACCCCCAAGGACCTTGAGATCTGCTCAGGTGTCCAGTTCCACTTCACTTCATGACAAGCTACTGGGTCAAACCATGAAGTTTAATCAAGAAAAGAAGCCACATTTTTGTGTAAAAAATCTTTCTTATCATTTCATTTATCTTCAATTCCAAAGTTTAACCTCTTAGAACTTAGATTTACCCCTTCACTCACCTCACAAAGTCATATTAACCACTAATGTACTATTTAGCTCCCTAACTACCCCCCTTCCCTAATTCTATTAGAATCTATGAAAAAATTCCCAAAAAATATGTATAAATACCCTCCCCCTAGCACTATAGCTATATAACCCTTCCTTGGGAAATATTAACCCATCAGGGGTTAGTATTAGCCCCCTATGACCCTAAACTATGGTTTTTTTATCAAAAAACTATGGTTAAAAGTCAAAAAATTCCAAAGCCTCACCCTCATTAACCCATTTACCCCTTTTTCCACCCAAAACACATTTATTATAGCATTTTTTAATTAAAACATTTATAAAGTGGGTGCCAATTAACCCATAAAGCCAAATCCTAATGTTTTTTACCCACCCGCGCTTAATTTATTTAAATATATTAATATAAATAGGCAGGTCCCCCTCTGTTAATATGCCCTCACATCAGGTTCACCGCCCACCGCCCGATCACTGACCCCGCCCATCCAACGGTGGGCGGTCATGTTCACATGGAAATCGCCCGACCTTTTGCGTCGGGGGGATTGGCGGTATTGCCGCCGTACCCCTGCCACGCGTCGGCCTCCCGCAGTGTTCGGAGCCCCCCCCTTGAAACCGCTTACCACCCTAAGGGCCTCCGGGGAAACCACTTACCGCCCGTCCCCCGCGCTGACGTCACACCCCCGTCAGCGCGACGTCACCCCGCCTATTCCGCCACCGTGCCTCCACATCATATCCACGTCGCCTATTTGCCTGTCCGCCCTACCACCGTGTCACTGCCACTTGGGCACCCACGTCATCTGCCACGTCACCCTGCCGTACCCAGGCCCATGATGACGTCATCATGACGTCATCACCAAAAAGGCGCCAAAGGGCCGAAAATGCATAAAAAGACACGAAATAGCCGTTATTTTTCATTCTTATTCGTTGTTTCTAGAGCTCCTCTGCATGCGAAAACCCCGTTCAATGGTCGAAATCCAAATTTCACCCGCCAAAGTTGCTGTCGCCCTCATCATCGACCCAACTACCTACAATTAGTCCATGTTCGATGCCTCCTACACCATAAAAACCAGGTATTTGCCGCAGGCGACCCTCTTTGCCCCCATTTCTCCTATTTGTTCTCCTAATTTCCTACAAAAGAACTCTGCTAAAGTTCCTCATTGCTGAAATTGTCCACTAAAGAACACTTTAAAACCTGGTTAAACCCCTACACAACGAAACTCTGCAAGAAGCCCGTGCCCTTCTGCAAATTCACCATGAAACCAATCGAAGAAGCCGAGCTACCAGCTAGAAGCAAATACAATTGTTCCCTCATCCCTATTATAACAAATTCCCTTGAACAACTAGCTAATTAGCTCAAACACACTCTGGTTCTTCAAACAGAGTGCCCCTCAGTTCATCAAAATGTGTAAAAGTTACCTTATACTTGCAAGCTGCTCACTACCAAACAAAATCTAGCAGCCATTCCTCAGCCTTTGTACCAATCCCAAAAATCAAGTAAAGCTCCAATTGAAATCAGACATGGCCACTCCATCTGCACTGGATGTAGCTCCTGTGAATCCACCAAATAAAGGACTGGAAGCTGTGCCACTAGTAGACAATGATTTCCTCATTGCAGACTTTGTGGCAGAGAGGAAACACTTACAGACCTTCTGCCAGTTAAGGAACAGTCACTTGGACAACAGTGACATATATGGCATCTGGGAATCCAATCTGCCCACCTACTTCCTGCCATCTGTGAATGTTTTCCCTGAAGTCATTCACCTCTGTGCAGAAAACTATGACCAGAAGCTCAGAGCTGTAAAGTCTCCATTTGGGAGCATCCTCTTCTACATAACACCAGATTCCATGAATCAAATGTTGAACTACAAACAAACCCAGCTGCTATACCCATCCTCCATTAAGTACTTGCTGGATGAGGGCTCAAAGCTCTCTAGCACAGACATTGCTGCAGTAGCCAAGAATTTCATGAAGGCAGACTGCCAACCTTCTGGGCCACCTCCTTTTTGATATGCAAATTTCAATGAGGTAGGAAAGCTGCTGGTGGATATGTTAACCTCTATGCTGGGGTTCACCACAAATGAGCATGTTGATGAAATTGTGTTAGTCATGATGTCTGCATATAGCCTTGAGAAACCCCCTGCTGTGAAGTAAAATTATGCCAAGTATTTTGCCAACAAGATGCATGACCAAATTTCAAGGTTGAATAGGGAGGCAATATTTAAGTATTCATCATACATCTATCCCCTGTTCATGTATTATCAAACAAATTGCTTCCAGTGCCCAATCAAGAAGCTAGACTCACAGGGAGAGAGGAGGTTTGTTATCTTCTGGTCTTCAGTCTTCCACCAAGTCCATAATTCCCCCTATTCATACTGTGAATTTATTGACCAGTTTGTTTATCCAGTCACATGCCTCTTAAAGAGGACTCCTCCTACCAGATTGTCCAAAGATATGCACAAAATCTTACAGCTGTCCAGGAACTACAAAATAGGTGATTGGTATTTGTACCAAAATCACACAGTTATCAGAATCTATGGTTGTGAGCTTTGTCCCTACAGGCTCCAAAAATATGTGCCTATGAGGTTTTTTGCCCTGGAATACTATAAACAACTCATAAACTCTGATCTTACACACTTCCACAGTGCCAAGAAGAAAGCCAACCTAAAGTTCAGAGACCACCTAGGCCCATTTGTCATGAATAAGAAAGATGGTTGGCAAGAAGCTGATCAAATACTGGGGCAACAACTCAAACTCAAAAGAAGCTTCTCGTGGGTCCCTTATGACCCTGAAGGTTTTATCAGTGCTAGGAGAGTCAAGTATAGGCTGCTAGCCTATAAGAATTTCCCATACCCACAAATACAACACTTTGCCAACCAAGATGAATGGGTACCTGAATCAATAGTAGAAGAATTGACTCAGTAAGAGAAAATGGAGCAGACTGTGAAAGATTTAGAAAAAACTCTTTACTTGGATTCTTGTCAACAGGTCTTGTTCAAACAACCAGTCCAAGTAGGAGAAGGCACCTCTACTGCTCCAGCTGCACAAAACACCCAGCAAGCTCCTGCAACAATCACTACAGTGAAGGGAAAAGAAATAATGGATGAACAACAACAGAAAGAGACAGGGAAGCCCAACACCTCAAAGGATCAGACTCAAGGGCAAGCCCCTTCACAACAAATTGGACCACCCCAAATCCCAGTTCTACAAACTCCTCTCAATGAAGAGAGAGGAAAAAAGAGAGATAGAGAGGAGGTCACACCTCCAACAGGGTCATCACAACAACCAGAAGACAAGAGGCCAAGGCTTGACCCTGAAACATAGGAGGGAGATATCAGTGAGGAAAGGGCAGAAAGCCACAACAGAGAAAGGCAATCAAGCCAGCAGACTGCCACTAGCTCATTTCAGCTAGAACAGGCCAAACAAAAAGGCACATAGGTATCCTCCTCAAGGCAGTAGGGCAAGAAACCAGCTGGAATCAAAGGAGGCTTCATGGAGATCAAGACACAGAATGAATTGTTGAGAGTTCAACTCTATGATCAATTCTTGAAGGCAACTCCAGCCAAAAAACAAAGATTGATGGCTGCCTATGATCTCAAAGAGGAAAAAATGATTTTTACTCATTTAAAGCCTAAAATCCCACATCCCAAAACCTCTGCAGATTACTATAGAACGAACTTGGAGGTCTTTTCTAAAGACATACACCCCATGGATCAGATTGAGCTGCACAAACAGACTAGTGAAATGGTGTATGCAACACTTGCAGACAGGGCCATGTTGGCCCATCAGTTAAAAGAAGCCCTTAAGAACACAAATACACAACTTGACTTGGAAAGGTTGTCTTCCTCTGCAAAGGACAACAAAATAAAGACTTTCGAAGACATAATCATCGATCTGGGACATGACCCAAAGGATCCAACAGGTGTTAGGGCCCTTATGAAGAAAAAAGAGGATGACATTGTTGCACTAAGAAAGCAGGCAAAATTGCCTCCTACCATTCACCCTCAAACAACAGAACTTGCACAAGAAAAGCAAGTAGATGATGCCATGGAGTATCTTCTAGTGATGAATCAAAGAATATTACAAATGGAAGCAAAATTAGAGAAGGCATTGCAGGACAAGCAATGGGAGTCAGCCTCCCAGCCCCCTCAAACATCAACAACTCTTGGACCTGTCCCTCCTACACAAGCAGCAACAACCCCTCCTGCTCTTCCAGCACCAACCACAGCTACATCAGCAACAGGAGCAACATCAGAAGCAACAATAGCAGCAGAATCCAGCATGAGCATGGAGGACTTGATGAAAGCTGTCAAAGAGCTTGAGACTCAAGTAACAGAAATAAATGAAGCCAAGAATAGACTGGCCAAGATGGAGACCAGCTATGATAAATCCAAGATGATAGTAGCAGAAAAACAAAGAGAAATAAAGGCCTTAGAGGCCAAAGGAAAAACTTTGGAAAATGAATTGCTCCTGGGCAAGACCTTAGCAGAAATAAAGAAGATAATTTGGGCCAAAATTGGCCAATCAATACAGGACCAATGGAGGTCAATCTAGGCAATCTATGAGCAGGTTGAACTAATAGGCATGGTTCATGTGGAAATACAAATAGCCAGAACAGCACTGGGAATAATGCCTGAGCACGCCAATAAAATGATACATTTCCTCAATAACCGCACTAGGGAGGAACTGGCAGCTCTGGAGATAAACAGCAGAACAGACACCATCCTGACAGCTAAGAAAGTGCTAACCTTGAGAAACTTCACTCAAGCTCTAGAGAGAAAATGTCAGAAAATGAAAGCAGAAATTGATGAATTCTGGGCAACAATGACAATATTACAGGATAAAGGATTGCCAAGCCTAGTGACTGGCACAGGACAACTGCTGTCACATAATCAGTATATGACAAGGATCAACAATTATGTTGAAAATCAAATAACAGCATCCAGCAGCTCCACAGAAGAAGCAGGGCCTCCCTCTGGGCAGTCTCTGTATGACAAGCTATAAAATCTATTATTTATTGAGCATGAGATAAATCATCTGTTTGAGGTGCCTCCAAACTTCTACCAATATATAGAAGCAGATGAAACGCTGGTGAAAATAAGGAGGCATCAGCTACCTCCAGCTGATTGGTGGCAGGAAATGCTGGAAATTCTTCCCAGATAATGCCACTATGTTATTCATTTTTGAGAAAAATCAAGTCTCGGTCACGGTACAGGTCAGCAGACAGATCAGCACACAGGCATCACAGGGAGCATCCGTACAAGTGACTCACCAACGCACCCAGACAGCAGGCTCAATTAACGGAGAGTTAAAGGCACAGCTACAACCCACTTTCCTAAGCCATAAAGTCAAAAGATGTCTGACGGAAAGATAGCTGCCATCTCAGCATTAAATGCTGTAGTTATGTTTTTCATTTACTTTTTGTAAGAGAATTGGTGGTGCAATTTATTGCACAATAACTCACTATTGAGATATTTTATATCCTATTTTGAATATATATCCCCTCAGAGAACGTATTGAGGATCAGTTGTAGTGAAACTCTTTCTGAAGAGCTCTATTGTATACTTAAGACATTTTTAATAATACAAATTGTTGGTGGAGTCTCCTAGTTCTTATGCTATCTAAAGATGGAAATGAATAACTCTGTTATGTTACAGAATTCCTGTATCATTTGCTGGAGCAATGAGTTTTTCTGAACTGTGTATGTGTTTTCTGTGTATTCCATAATTCTTATGTTTTCATGATCATAGTAAATAGAGAAAAAGAATAGCCTAGGATTTGTTTTGAACACCCTATGCTCAATCTCTATTTCTAAATATGTTTTCTTATGGATTAGCCATGGATATGAATTCTTGATTGCTCATGTCTAAACTAATTCTATCATTGTGAATAGTGTTTAAGAATTCTTAACTTCTCTTAAGCAATACTTTCATTTTCCCCTTGTTAGCATAGTGAAAGATTCTTAGTTGCCTTTCACTCACTAATTCCATAACTTCATCAAAAAAAATTGGTAAATTGCTTCACATATGCCTATCTGGCTCTGCAGCAACACTATGCCTTCATAAACATACTTCAACAGCACATTACCTCAACTCCATTGCCCAATGGACCAAACCGTTCCATGATCTATATTTCAGCTCTGTCTGGATTCACCAACCCACCAAACTCAAACAAAACATCACACCATAACTAGCCTAAAATCATCCATCAACAAAGCTAAATTATAAAGAGAGAGCCCTCTCTGGTTACAGGTAGGCTAGGACCTGTAGCTAAAGGATTGGTCAGTGGTTACCTCGGCCGTATTCCCTTTAGGAAGCAGGGAACAACCTGAGTGTTAACATCGCTGGTGGAAAGAATCTATTTGAAGATTAAGGGATGGGAACATAGATGTTTATTTATGGGAGGACGTATCATCCTCCCTCAATTAGTTCTTACTCATCTAGAGATTTATTGGGCACACTTGTTCTGCATTCCTCAAATGATTATCAATCTTCTGAATCGAGTAATGGCATGTTATATACGGTCTGGTGTGGGAAGGAACCATAAATATCATTGAGTGAAGCTGGAAAATATCACTAGACCCAAAATTTTGGGAGGTTGGGGTGTTCTAAAATTAAAGCTTTTTGGATGGGCTTTTATTTTAATATCATTATGGAGAGGCATCAATAGAAAAGGCAAATGGAGAGAGTTGATCCGATCTAAGTACATGAAGAATAATGAATTTTCCTTCTTGTTCAAACAAGGAGAAATTGGGAAAAAAGGAGGCTCACAGATTTGGAACAACTTTAGAAGGGTCAAGAATATTCTCCTCCAAAATATCTCATGGCTTTTTGGATCAGGTAACAAAATTATCTTGGGAAAAGACTACATTATACAGGTTGGTGAGAGTCCACCTGGGATAGTGGAATTGATATAGCATTTGAACAGAAGAGGCATTTATATCCTCAGTCAGTCGATCAGTTATTCGAATGGTAACATTCCAATTTGGCTTGACTCCTCCCAACTGAATCTTGGTGATCAGTATAAACTAGATTGGCTTCAGCTTATTCAAACATTAAAGGAGGCAGGGATATGTTATGACAACAAAGGGGATTATATTACATGGGTTGGAAAAAAGAAGATTATAGGAGAAAATGAGGCGGTGAACTACTATCTCAAAATATGAATGAAGGAAATTCAGAATGTAGAATATTGTTGGTTTCATAGCTTTTGGCAAACTAATATTCCAATAAAAATAGTAATCTTCCTTTGCTAACGTGGCAGAACATGAATCTTACATGGGCAAACTTACAAAAGAAGAACCCCCATCGTCCTGGGATATGTTATCTCTGTAGGCAAAATTCTAAGGACAATGAACACTTATTATTACACTACCATAGATCTATTAATATTTGGAAACACTTCACCAACAAGATGCATATTCCATTCATGTAGTTTAACACAATTGAGGAGTGCTGAAACTGGTGGAGTACTTAGAGTAAAAGCAGGAGATTGCTCACTCTAGTGGTTTTCTGGGAAATTTGGAAAGACCGATTTTTGGTTCCAGTAGATGGGGGGAAAATATAATCTATGAATTCATAGAACAATGGGTTGTATCGGATCAAAATTTAGATATCAAGGAAAGAAATAGAGAAAGAAGTGGAGACTTCAAATCACCAACTACTCGGTGGGGTTTTTTGATGGGGCAGCACAAGGAGGAATATGTGGGTGTGGTTTCTGCTTAAAGTTGTCAGAAAAGAAAGAGTTCTAGATACACTGGTGCATGGGAGAAGGAACTAGTATGAAGGCAGAAGTTGTTGCTCTATGGGGTTTATTAAGGTTTATTAAGTTTTTGGATGTCCCTCAAGTACAAATTTTTGGGGATTCCAAATGTATGGTACATCATGTTAATGGGAAGAACAACATCTAGCAAGTTTCCTTACAAAGTTTGCTTAGACATATAGAAAGAATATGGAGTTCCTTTCAGAATTTGTCCTCGAGCACATTAGTAGGGCACATAACAAGATTGTCGATGAATTATCGAAGAAAGGATTACTAGTCGCAAAAGAAGGTACATATATCACGATGAAAATGGGATCAGATGAGATAAAAGTAGAAATTCTAAAATTGTCAGGATAGACCACTGAAGATCTCACAAAAAGGCAGAACTTGAATGTAGATAACTTCATATAAATTCTCTGTTCCTTTCTGTTTAAAGTATTGTACAAATTTTGGTTCTGATTTTGAATAGAAATCATATGAGGAATGACTACTTTAAGGTTATGATTTACAGAACATGCAAATGATCTAACTTGCATCGTATTCTTATAGAATCTCTTAGTGAAATTCAGTGTTATATTTCAAATATGGAAGAGAGTATATAGTTTCAAAGATGTTATAATTATTAGATAACAATTCAGTTGTATGTAGGTTGACTATTTTCTCCCCGATGTAGTCATGTTGTGGATACCATAGGGTTTATGAGGATGATATGTCCTTCATAAGTATGTATTGTTTTTTATCATAATATAAAACACACGTTTTTTTCTTGCTAAGAAAAGATAATATATAGTTATTTAATTATGTTAATAAGTATGTTTATTTAGAAATAATGCATATTTTTTTTAATAATTATGTATTTTTTGGTCATTTTAATTAAATTAAATAGATAAATTTAAAATATAAATATAGAGAAGTTATATTACTCCGATCTCCGTAATAAATTATGGATAATTTTCTATAATTAATTTTTTTTTAGTTTTCTTATTGAAATCTTATGACTTCTTACTTTTTGTGGTGTGTAAAGAAAAGCATTTCTAATTCTACTAAACTAATTTTCTATAATTAAAAGTTTTCAAGTTTTCTTATTGAAATCTTGTGACTTCTTACTTTCTTTGGGTGGGTAAAGAAAATCATTTCTAATTCTAGTAAATTTATATCTTAAGTTAAAAAAATAAATAAAAATTATTCATACTCAACACACAAAAAAAAAAAAAACATTTAATGAAATTTTAACTTATTCATACCCAATAAATTGCTCCATGTAATTCATCCAATAATTCATCAATGGAAATAATGATAAATTTATCTCTAATAGTGAGCTTGTTGATCTCCCTATAATCCGAACACATATGTCATGAACCATACTTCTTTTGCGCTGATACTACTGGAGCATACAAATAAATTTGGCTAGGTTGAATTATACCAGCCTCTAGCATTTATGTAACCATATGTTCAATTTCACTCTTTTGGGCATAGATATATCTATAATGCTTGATTTTTGGAGTTACACTTCCTAGAATCATCTGAATAACATGACCACGATCACAAATAGGTGGGAGGCCTTTGAGAGTCTGAAATAAATTTGAATGATTGTCCAATATTCTTTGGAGATCTAGAGAAATGGATGATTTTGATGTTTGAATATCTAGTGAGCATAATTATGCAATTATGCCTCATTGTTCTTTCTTCAAAAGCTTCATAATGCCATTACAGTTTATTATCTTCCATTGTTTCCCTCGAATTCTCCTTAATTTAATTTTATTTCCTTCCCAAGAAAATTTCATGAAAATTAAATGTTTTTATCCCCAGAGGCATTAACCATTAGACTCCTAACACAAAATCAGCACTACCCATTGGAATTTAAATAAGTCGACTATTCAATGCATATCCCCCCATGGTTATATTGATATTATGACATTTCCCTAAGCAATTTATAGTTCCTCAACTTGCATCCATCACTTGAAAATTTGGTGTTGGATATAGAAAGAAATTAAATTCCTCAGTTATCTTAGAATGAATAAAATTATGGGTACTACAAGAATCTATCAACACTATTACCTTTCTTTTCTTGATATATCCTTCTATATTGAGACTTTGAGAAGTGGTAATTAATGTCAATGGCTTGCAAGATATAGTCAGATTTATTTCTTCTTTCTTTAGGATTGGTTCCTCGTGTAGATCCTCTTCTTAGGTGTGGACCAAGGTCGATTTTCATTGTAATGTAGCTAAATATTCAATGGATAACATAACGGAAATGAAGCTCAAAGCTTGCATAATTTTCCCTATTAAGCATCTCTAGAGTAAAATTTCTATCTATATTTTGACTCTTTATGATGAGTCATTGTCTATTTTATATTATTTAGGTTCTTTAATTCCCATTTAAAGGTTCATGGTAATTGAGCTTCTAGATAGGTTTATATGTCTGGTCAACTATGTGATTGAATGTAAAAATTGTTCAAGATTGCTAAAAATCGCTTGGCACCTCAATAAAATATGGTATAAAAATTGTAATATGCTTCATGATATTGAACAAATATAAGTATATTTCATATTAATCTCATCCAATAAACTATACTAAATAGGATACTATGTTATATCATGACAAGTATACCCAAAATGAGAGCATCAATGTCGAACAACTATCATAGAACCAAAATGGATAGCCTAACTTTAAGGCCATACACTTGATGCTATAAAATAATTATAGGATGGATCTCAATATGAAGCATGTAGAAACACACTATATAAAACTAAACCATATGCCAGGGTTAATATCACTAGTGGCCTAAATCCTATCTTTGAACTAAGGTGTGCTATGGGGGTTAATAAATCATCTACGAGTAGGTAGTCCTCATAATGGGTTGTGCCTAGTAGATACTTGATCTTAGCTAGAGCCACTACTAAACCTTTGGAACTATCTATTGTCAAAATAATTAACATGGAGACCCATATTGAACTTCAGCCCCAAACTCTAAAGAAAATACAAGGGGAATCACCCTATTATTGTAGGTATATTTATAAAATACTATGAAGCATTGATCTATCCAATTGTCTCTACATGTTGGGAATGTGTACCATTATACGAGAAGATGCATCTTAGATCGAGTGATTAATCGATTTTATGGTAAATGAACAACTAAACAATACTCTTTGCACTTATGTTAAATATTTTACCTCTACTTTAGTGATACAAATTTAAATACAAATTTAGTAGTACTCTATTACCCTGGCCCTATATTTTCATATTTATGATATTTCTCCATAGGCATGGAAAATGAAATCATAACGATATTACGTGAAGTGGGAAAAAAAATAGGATATGGTTCTCTTATGTTCATAAGCTCCCCAATTGGGCTTTTAATTCCATTTAAACATTGATTAATTTAATTGTATAGCTTTTGTGGGGAGATATGGTTTCAATTTTATTCAAAATTTTGGACCCATGGTGAGAGAAAAATAGATACAATTAAACAATAACAGAATTTCACTAAAAAATATTTAATTTCTAAACCTTAAAAATCATAAAAATGATATATACAATCAATAATGATATATCATCACAAAATATAGAGTGCCTATTTAATAGATGTTTATTTTTAAGAAGACTATGTAATTTATTGTAACCATTTAGTTGTTGAATAATGCATTGGGTGTCTATTAAAGTGTGGGGTTTCTCTTTCGAAAGGGATTCCCAAAGAAATTGTTGTTTAATTATCTTATGTTTTTGTGTTCTTTATTATCACAAGTGTGTTCACTTAGTTGCTCCACATTTGTTTCTCAATGATGAGTGTAGGAAGTGTATTCCTCATATTTACTTCTTTTCTTTTCGTATCAAAGCTTAATCACCTTAGATACAAGGTGTGGGAGTTTCTATAAAAGGACATGTTGTTGTAAGAAATGACCAACATGTCTATACTAGAAATGGACAAGTTTAATGACACTAAATTTGAACTATGAAAACTCAAAATGGAAGACCTCCTCATAGATTAACATTTATGTTTTGTAGTATTAGGAACCAAACCAACTAGTATGAAACATGAAGAGGGTGATGTTGGAAAAATAAAGGAAAGAATGCTTATCAAGCTCTTCTTAACCAATTTAGTATCATTAACAATTTTTTAATAAAGACTATAACAACCATCTGAAATAAGTTGGGAGATTTTTATAAGGATTAAAAAAAATTCTTTGGAAATATATATATTTTTTTTCCTTGAGAATGGATGATGGTGATTTTGGAGCTTAGAACCTAGTGCATTTAATAGTATTGTTACCTATTTGACCTTAGTTGCACTGCATATGGATCATGACGATCAATGTATGACCCTTTTGTGTTTTTTTCTAGATTCATGTGACAAGTTGGTAATGGACATGAAAAAAATGTAAAGATGTTGGTGCTAAATAATGTAATGGATGATTTACTCTTAAATGTGCGATATTAAAGGATTTTGAATCTAAAAATGAGACATTGTTTTTCATGGAATATCTAATGACAAATGCGAGAATAGAGAAAAGCACACATCCAAATATCATTAGAGAAATATATCTCCTAGAAATTCCAAGGGAAGATATGGTAACTATGGCAAGTTTGGGATTTTTAAAATATACCAGAAGGAACAGAAAAACAAGAATAGGAAGGAATGCAATTATTCTAATCGTAAATATAAAATATGTTCTCAAGAGTGTTGTTAATATGCCTTTATTGGAGCCTTGGTGACCCATTAAAACTACAATTCATGGTCAATAGACTCTAGAGATTCCTTCCATATGAATTTCCATACATAATTGTTTTTAGTTTATGAGAAATGTGATGGTGGGATGGTATACCTTGGTGATGGATTTTCTCTCTTCATAATTTTCCATGATAGAGCTTTAATCATATTTATCAATGAAAAGTAAACGGCATCAATGGAGTTTTTCACATTGTAGGTCGAGAATGAAATATACTCTCAATTATCATGATTAAATGTGTGGGCATGTTGATTTTCTTCTGTTACAAAGGGTTTAAGATGAATCAAGGAACTATGTTGTTCACTAACGGTGGTTTTCTAGTAACTTTGTTCCATGTTGATGCATGCAATACTCAGTGTAATAATTCTTTGTTTTCAAATATGGACAAGATAGATTCTATATACTTAATATCTATATATATTAATATATATATATATTTATACTAATATATATATATATATATGTATATATATATATATATATATATATATGATTAACATCTTCATGATCAAGACCAATATCAACATTTGACACTCATTCTTTTAAGCTACCTAAGCATGCTCTCTATTTAGGAAGAATGTTACTTGTAGAGAATACAATGTTGTAGAACTAAAGAATAGGCCATCTAGATGATAAAGACCTATAAGCCTAGAAAAATAATGAAAATTAATGAAAAATACTAAAAGAATAGGACATCTAGATGCATTGATGGTTCAAGGTCTTTTGTGAACATTGCACATACTGAAAAATAGAATTACATTCAATTTTATTCTAATACTCACAATTTTTTTGGCTTGCTAAACTTAATTTATTATGATGCATTTGGGCCATTTAAGGTTCCCTCAATTTTTAAGGCTTTTGTATTATGTGTCATTCACTAATGATTATTCTTAAAGGACATGCACATATTTTCTTAGAAGTAAATATATTTTTTTTAGTTCATTTATGGATTTTAAATATCTCTAAGTGGAAAATTAGACGGGTATCCAAATTAACATGTTTGAGTTATTCAGGATTGATAATTTCCATGAGTTTTTTATGTAAGTTTTCATAAATTTTGTAAGGAGAATGACATTAGAAAATAAAATGCAACTCTAGATACCCCTAAAGATAATTCATTTTCACATTGGGTGGATGAGCATAACGTTAATGGGGAAAGACATAAGTATACTTAGTATAGGTAGGATACAAAACAATTTCAACGTAGAATCAATTGTTATAGCGTGTGATGATAGTTAAGTCGTTTTTATGCAGCAAAGTTGTATCTTTACAAAATTTCTATGTGGACGTGTGGGTTGTGGGCCCACGTACATATATATTGGAAGCCTTTATAATTGGCGGACTTCATAACAAAACCTGACCAATCACCATTGGTCCTTCTTTTAGGTTTATGCCTGGAACCCAAATAAATTAAAGCTATTCTTGATAAATCTATCAAGTCCGATAGATCCATTAACCCACACACATGTTTCATGCACGATTATCATCTGATCACCCATTCAATGCACTGTCTGATCACTCAGAACTGTAAAATCTTTTTAGTGAGTTCATCGGGTCCGTTGGCCGAGATAAATTTCTTGCAAGTTTTTGCATGATCACCGTGGATCTTCTTCCATCGGACGGTTGTCATGTCATCTACTCATCAACTAGGCTAGACGATCTTCACCATTGATGTGACCCCACTCCATCAAACGGTTGTCGCAAGATCTCGCGCTCCAACTAGCACGGAGATTAATATTCCAAAAGCACATGAGAAAATTTGTTTTCCAGTTCTACATATCAACTGCTAGGGTTAATTGTGAATAATTCAGAAATATAGCTTCCCACCATTAGGGTGCGCAAGAAATTTCTTACCACTCACTAAATACCACCCACGTGCTTAAATCAAAACCTTTAAGAAACTTGGCTTAATAAAGAGTTAGCGCTTAATATCCATCGATCTAGCAATTTGACAGTTTCCATTGAAACAGATTCCTCGTTCGCTTTTCTCAATCCAACGGCTATCTCTTTTGTTTATTGATGGAACTTTCATTACACACACATTTATCTCCATCATACTTTGTCGAAGGAGAAGTTCATAGGAACTTTTTTCTTACACTCGCACATGTGTATCTATTAGCTTATGGTAATGAACGTATATATAAAGACATAGACACACAAAAATCAGATAACACGCAAATGTATAATAACATTTATATTTCAAATATATATAGAACTCAATTATAGGCTGGAGGCCTTAGTCACAAATTTCCCTGCGACTACATTGTATCCTTATCTCCTTTTTTTTCTATTTCGCACAACACAGACTCTTATATAGAAAATTACAATGGGAGGGATCTTTTATGATCCATGAGTTTCTCCCACATTCGTTCAATCAAATCCCCTAAATATCTCTATATGCATACATGGAAGATAATTACATTTAATTAAGCCTTCTAGAGACTTTATCAATTCCATCGCTTTAGATTTGTTTTAATAGAATTTTCCTTGATTTACAATGATTTTCCACATTTCGTCTTTCACAGCTTTGGATTCCTATTTTAATGAAGGGTGCTTGGATGCTCCTACATCAGACTCCCGAGGTACAAAAATTATGACCTCCTCGTCATATGCTTCTCCATTCCTTAGCAATTCTACTTACATCCTCTGCGGAATTTCCTTTATGATCTTTCTATGAGCTGCAACAACACCTTTGCAGTAATAAGTCTCCTTCTTGCTACACGATACCTCACTAAGCTTCTCTCCTCTAAGCTTAGTATTTTGGCATCTCTCTGGTTCTCTCCTCTTTGGGACCATTTGAGCACTCCATGCTCTAGGGTGCTGCAATCGTCTCACCTTCTTCTGCCGCTATCTATACGATAATAATAAGACCACAAACTCTCCAATCTTTAACATAAATGTACCTCCTTTTGAACACAGAATCTTCTTCTGCTCTAATACCAAAAATTGATGACAGCTAAGTCATTTTCAGGCAGCAAAGTTGTATCTTCACAAAATTTCCGCATGGACCTATGGGTTATGGGCCCACATACATATATATATGAAGCCTTTAAATAGGTGGACTTCATAAGAAAACCCAACCAATCATCGTTGGTCCTTCTTTGATTTTTATGCCTGGAACCCAAATAAATTGAAACGCTCTTTGATAAATCTATCGGGTCCAAAAGTTCCGTTAACCCACACACATGGTTCATGCGTGATTACCATCCAATCACCCATTCAATGGACAGTACGATCACTCGGAGATGTAAACTCCTTTTAATGAGTTCATTGGGAGCAGTGGCTAAGATAACTTGCTTGCAAGTGTCCGCGCAATCACCGTGGATCTTCTTCCATTGGACGGTTGTCGCATCATCCGCTCGTCAATTAGGTCGCAAAATCTCCATCATCGATGTGATCCTGCATCATCTAATGGCTGTCTCACGATCTCGCACTCCAACTAGCATGATGATTAATATTTAGAAAGCACGAGAGAAAATTTGTTTTCTAGTGCTACGTGTCAACCGCTAGGGTTAACTGCATAGAATTTAGAAATATAGCTTCCTAGCTTTAGGGCATGCAAAAAACTGCTTACCACTCATCAAGTACCACCCATGTGCTTAAATCAAAACCTTTAAGAAACTCGGCTTAATAAAGGATTAACGCTTAATATTCGTCGATTTGGCCAATCCAACAGTTTCCATTGAAATAGATTCTTTGTTTACTTTTCTCAATCCAATGACTCTCTCTTTTGTTTATTGATGGAACTCGCATTACACACACATTTATCTCTTCTGTACTTTGTCGAATGCAAAGTTCACTGGAACTTTGTCCTTTACACTCGCACACGTGTATCAATTAGCTTACAGTAAAGAATGTATATATAAAGACACAAACACACAAAACTCAGATAACACGGAGATGTATAATAACATGTATATTTGAAATATATATAGAACTCGATTACAGTCTAAGGCCTCATGGCCTTAGTCACAAATTGCCCTGCAACTACATTGTATCGTTATCTCCTCTTTTTCTATTTCACACAACATAGACTCTTATATAGGAAATTACAAAGGGAGGGATCATTTATGATCCATGAGTTTCTCCCACAATCGCTCAATCAAATCCCCTAAATCTCTCTATATGCATACATGGTAGATAATTACATTTAATCAAGCCTTCTAGAGACTTTATCAATTCCATCAATTTACTCTGTTTTAACAAAATTTTCCCCAGTGTACAATGATTGTCCACATTTCCCCTTTCACAATATTTTATTCTGATTTTAATGAACAGTGCTCGGATGCTCCTACATTAGCATGTTATTTTCTTAATAAGTATTTGACATAAACTCTTGTCAATAATACCCTTTTTAAGGCTTGGATGGGAAAGAAGCCATCACTTCGTCATCTTTCTGTTTTTATTTTTAAGGCATATGCAGATGTCCCTAAGAAGAAGAAGTCAATTTTGGATAACAAGGCTATGAAATATATCTTCATTGGCTATGGAGTTGGTGTGAAAGGAAACAAGATTTTGTATCCTATAGCTAATTTTTTTATATATAAAGATGCACTTCAGAACTTAATCCTTCTCTCATAGCGATGTTGCTAGAAGAGAATGACAAGAATTCAATGGTTTAGCTATAACCCAAGATTGAGAATGATAAACCAAAATATGAATAAGAAATTCATGATGAACTTGATGAGGAGAAGTGTTCAGAGAAGTAAAGGGAGAAAAAATAAAATCCACCTCAAACTTTATGGGGGTCCGCTTAGCAAAGAAACAAATATGTATAATTATAGTTTATTTTATTTTAGATGTATATTTTCTTTATTTGTTAACATCATTAAGTGTATCATTATAAAAGAGGAAATCAAGGGGGAACATAAGAAGCTTTGGAGACAATTTATTGATGAGGAAATAGTTGCACTTAAAAACAATAATACATGGGACTCAATAATATTGTTTTCTTGATAGAAATAAATCCATTATATGTAATTGGTTTTCAAAATGAATATCACTTTAGATTGCAATGTTGAAAGCAAGAGGAAAGGTTGGTTGTGCAAGGATATTCACAAGATGATGAGATAAAACTTATTTGTTGAGATATTTTATCCAAACTCTAAACAGACATATATTAGGCTCATATTATCTATAGCAACAAATTTGATTTATAGATAGAATAGATGGATGTGAAAAACACCATTCCTACATGATGACTTCGAAGAGAAGATTTGTATGACAGAGTGAGAGCACAATGTCAGAAAAGGTAGAAATTCATTGGTTTGCAAATATATATATATATATTAGATCTTAAACAATATCTCAAAATATAGTACCAAAAGTTTGATTCTTGTGTGTTCAAATTGAGATTTTTTAGATCCAAATTATATCACCATGTGTATTAAAAACATGATAATGGTTATTTCCTTTTTGTAACTCCATATCTAGATGATATCCTCTTCTTTAGTAATATTAAGGATGTGATTCATGATCTAAAGACTCATATTTTAGCACAATCTTTATATGAAGGACTTGAAGCATAAAAGACATTTCTTAGAAAACGAGCTCATGAGGGACAGAGAAAATATAAATTTCTTTGAGCCAAAGTAAGTATATAAATTCTATGTTGGGAACTTTTCACATGGTAGATGGTAAATTATTGGTTTTTTATTTTATTTTTGTGCAAATTAAGCTTTCACTTGAGTAGCATCCTATAAGGGTCATAGAGATGAAATATATGCCTTTTGTTCTTTATGTTAGTACACTAGGTAGTTTGTTGTATGCTATTGTATATACTAAACTAAACATTGCCCATGTAGTGAGAATATTGAGTCAATGCAAAGTTAATCATGGATAATCTTAGACATGAACATTGGGTATTAGCTAAAAAGATCTTTAGGTATTTCCAAAGTGCTTTTGAATATTTCTTTTGATGTCATAATAATGTTTCAAAAAATAGACACTCACTACACATAATGATGTGTATTCTAATTGAAAAAGTACTATAAAAAGAAAAAGATCTACAAGCACATACATATTACCATTATTTGATAAAATAGTAAATTGAATGACCAAGCTAATAAATTATATAGCAACTATTCATGCTTTAAAAGAATCTATTTAACTTATGAATTATGTATAGAAGTGGCACTAAGTCCAATATCCATTAAAGTTAAATACAATAGTTAGAATACCATATGTATAACAAATAACCCAATCTTTAATATAAAGATAAAGAATATAAATATCTGATACCCAATACCATTTAATTAGAAATATGATAAAGTGGGAAAAGATAATATTAGAAAAATTTGATGCTCTGCAAAGTTTTGTGAATGCATCAATAAATATCGTGAATGTAGGGAAATTTAAATGGTGCTATAAGTATATGGAAGTATATAAGTGTATTTTATGGTGTAATTTTCTATTAAGCAATTTGAGTTTTATTGAGTTTAGAGATTTTACAATTTAGTATAATATCTAAGTTCTCCGTTTTTCATTGTAATAGACCCAAAATAAATATCCAACTAATTTTCTAATTAGCATTAAATTTAAATCAAAGTGGCACTTACCTAGCCAAATAAACATGTAATTAATAAACTAAATTCTAACTATGAATAGTGCTTACCTGTGGTAGAAGTAGGCTTACCTCAACAAGATTTTGCGGACGACTCTCCACCCAACCATAGGCTCAATTGCACAAAGATTTGCTACAACTCGCCACCCTTGATCCCTCAATCAACGTACTACTACCAGTGACTCCTATGTCTTAGGACACCATTCTCCCAATAGAATGAAAGATAGAATCTTGGAATGATGGAATGCCTCCCATCCTCCTCACCATCTAATAAATAGAGCAAACATTGGATGGAAAACCACATGTACACACTACATGTGTCTACATCAATTTTCTTTTAATTTTTTAGCTTTCTTGTTTTATTTCTTTACTTTTCTTTTGATTTTTAGCTTTTTTGTTTTATTTTCTTCTTTTTGATAGTTTTCTTGTTTTATTTTTATCTATTTTTATTTATACCTTTAGTATGGTTATTACTATTTTTATTTTATTATTTTTATTTATTTTATTATATATTTTTAATGCCATTTATTATTTAACATTATGATTTATTATTTTTTTATTAATTTATTATTTATTATTATAGTGTTATTTATTATTAAGGGGAGAGATATTACATACTCTCCCACTTTAAGGAACTTCGTCCCGAAGTTAAGTTGAATTATTTATTATTTTATTTACGTCATGTAGCCAACACCCTCTGCTGAACTAGTATAACCAGCAAGCATCGAAAGTCACCAATGCCCTGGGAAATCTCAAGGAATCTCTGTCATTTTTCCCACTTTCCGCATAGGGCATAAGCCTAACCTAGTCTGTGTCCTAGTCCAAGGCTGGCCCCAAGGCTCGCGCCTGACTCAGACCTCATCTACCCCAAGGCAGGCATCCGGTCCAGTACTCAATGACCCCAGGCATCTTGCAATGTTGGCCCACTCCCTCCACAACTACTAAGGTGCACAACCCCACGCATTGAAGTCCTTTACATCCCTTCTAGACTTCGGTATCCCAATCCAATAATAGGCACCTAGCCTAGAACATCAGGCACTTGGCCTCCTCAAGATGGTCTCATAGCCCTTCAAGAGCTATCCATCGAGAGTTATACAAAAGACAAAGGAACCACTGGCATATGTATTGTTGATTGAGTTTTGTCCCCAACCCATATGGTGTTACTTATTCTCCTTCATGCATATGGGATTGCACGAGATCATCAAATAAACCGGCCCTCTCGGCCCATTTGTGGAGTCCTGTGAATCATCACTCCTCAACATGCAACCAATGCATTAACCATACCATCATAGTATCATAGAAAATAATACACATGCCAAGTCTTGCATGTCATAATGAGAACATTCATTAATGTTAATCGCAACATTATGAATATTAACAAACTACACGCTCATGAATGTTATAAATTTGTACGCAACTATTGCATGCTTCACCTCATGAAATACCATCATAAGTTAGACCATCAATGTATTTGCATCAAAGGCATATCATAAATTCACATAAATGAATCACATGTCAATAAACCTCATATTATAGCGTCATAAATCTTATGTCACATTATGCATATCATATCCATCATGAGTATTCAATACTTATCATCATGTAGTAAATGAATATGTCAATATACCTTGACTTACGCATATCGCTATTATCGTATGGATATATTAACACTATAAGAACCATATGTGCATCATTATCCTCCTACCATGATATCATATATCATGTTTCCATCAAGTTGTCAATTACTTTTCAATAATCATTTCCACTTCTTTCTACTAGGTAGTTTATCATTTGCACCAACGATATAATCATTGTTAAATTTGGCATGAGTCTCATCATATTGAGTCTTAATCTCTCGAGGAAATTGCAGTGAAATTGATTGTTTCAGATATTACTAGTTATATCATCATTATCTAAAAAATTAATTCCCTTGGTTTTGCATTCATTTACCCTTTGGCTTACCAATTCCAATATCACTATATGCAAACACTAGGTCATCCTGATTTTATATCATGCTTAATTTACCTACATGAGGGTTTGTTGATCCATGTTGAGTTATACATACATCACTTAATTATCATTTTCAACAAACAAAAATATTTTCTTATCTCGTCATGTTCCTATTTCAATACCACTTGATTGCTTTATCATAATTTCACCCTTTCTCAAGTTGGACAAAAGTCTCTTTCTTATTAAATAGTATCATTATCTTAGATCAGTTGGAAATACTACTACCATCATTGTCCATGAAAAATATGAGGTGTCACTCTGTACACAATCCTTCTCAAGGTGTCCTTATAAAATTTCTAGCAGCATTGTTTCCTATATCTTCCTCGTTTCTTATCACTTGGTCATCATGCAACTTCACACCTTCATATTTTTAAAATATGTAGATCATCATTATGACCATTACTAATCATGTTTCATGCTCCACTCATCAATACCTTTCTTCTTGATATAACATCCCTTCATTTCCTCCTACCAGATATTCTTATATATTTTTCTCCTAGTCTTCCATGTCTACTAGCTTAAAAATGGGAATTTCTTTACTTTATTCTATTTGACTTTAATTTCTCACCTCCAGTCATTATGGTTTCTTTTCCTCCTCTCTTAAAGATAGCACTGATATACCTTGGAAATGTTGTTACCATTTCCCAACTTCGGTAATACTTGATAAATAAATTCATTAAGATGGCTACCAAATGTAATCCTATTTTAAGACATCCACATAATAAAATTGCCTAATCATTCATCTTGTTATCCATAATTCATTCATATAGTTAGTCACCTATGGAAAAATTTACAATGCGGCTCTCCCATTGTTATAGATGTTGTTATGCACACAACTTATCTTCTCGAATCATTCTATTTTATCATACCTTCCAGGTTCCTTAAAATTACCTTCATTATCAGCATGATTTTTCAACTTCCCTGGTTGATTGCCAATATTTTCTTCTTTATGTGCATCATCCTTAGATAGACCTTATAGTGATACCTTTAGAGTACCAAGTTATGATTATAAAAAACTCTTTCATTATGTTCTAAAATAGGTTTTCTCTTCTTCTCTACCACCTTAAGCATCTAATCCATGTTGGTCATAATCACATGAGCTATCATCAGTTATCATCCTTAAAAAAGAATTGCAAGTTTCTCCTTTCTATTTCTCCTTAGACAACTTTTATCCACTATATGCAATTAATCTTGAATCACAAAACCTCATGTAACATATACTCAACATCATACAGTTAATTAAACTAAACTGAAATCATAAGGTACGATTTAGATGTATCATAACGTTCAAACCATAAAACATGACTTGGTTTGTCTTAGCTAAGTAAGCACTCCAAATGGGTTCACAACATCTTAATCATCAAGATCATATTGAGAGAGTGGTGTTCTTGTAATAATAGACCATAGAAATGCCAAGCCACCCTATTTCTAAAGGACAATGAGAACAGTAATCCAACCAATATAATTAGTGAATAATATGATCAACATTCAAGGAATGTTATCTTTATGTTTTTATATCAGATTGAACCATAAAATAATGAACAGATGTAAGTGAACAATGATCATATAAAGGTAATAAGATATCAAAGTTTATCCATCTGTGAATTGGAACAGATTTCACTATTTTAGAGCACTTCAATTGGTGACAAATTTCAACATCAATTATCCAAATACTTCAAGCACTATGTAAACAGTGTTGTAAAATGAACCGATGGTGAATAGTTACACCAACATTAAAGATTTGTTCCTCCACAAAACATGTCAATATACCATATCAATAGTGCTCAAAAAGTGGATCGAATCATGTCAGTAGGCGTATTGTTCAATCACAAGACATGAATGTTTAGGATGCGAAGTTCCTCTGAAAATATCAAATTTCTAAAAGTGAAATCAAGTCAACCGCATATGCATGCAATGATAGCCAAACACTTACAATTGATCATCCAAAACAAATGGTGATACCCCCAGAATTTCAAGACTCACTTCCATAATTTAATATCAGACTTTTGTAATGATTCTAAAGAAATAAGCTAGTTGTAGCTAGTTTAAAAGTAATATGAGAAATAAAACACTACTGTAACTCAATATCAAAATTCATCACTTGAAGAAGCATAAAATAAGAACCAATATACTCAATAATAGTTATTATCAAAGTCTAATAATAATAAAGTTAATAAGTTATCCTCATTATTGAGTTCATGAGTTTTAATAAGATATATTTTATCATAAATTATCAACAATTACAAATTTTGTAGTATAAAACCTTTGAAAACATCAGTTAGAAGGTATTAATGATGCGAGAATAAAACTTAGAGAATTGTCTCAATGTAAAATCCAAATTCGAATGACTAAAGCTTAAAAATATTTGTGGCATTATTGTATTAAAAATTTACTTGAATTTCTAAAGAAAATTTATTCGTCATTATTTGTCACGCCAATATTAATTCTACATATTTATGATTTTTAAAGATAAAGATAAATTGAAAATTTGTGTTGTAGAGTGAAATATTTAAGTATCTATTTAAGCAATCATAACTTATGATAGAAGAATTAAATGGACTGTTTTTAACAAAATAAATAGTTAAACAAATTCATTGAATGTATCTTGAGATTCTTATGGCTATTAAATGATTACTCTAAAAAAATTTAAGAAATCAAACCAGCAAAGAAATATTCCACACCATAAACAAGAAAAGACACCGCCACTTGACCTAAAACGAGATTGGATGACTAGGAAGGTTATCCCTCTCCAACACTCAAAATAAAATATTTTTATTATTAAAGGAAGAGATATTACAGTCATCAAAATTAAAATTTAGTCATATTTGGTAAAATAAAAATAATTAAATAAATATACAAAACATTAAATAATATATTCATAGAAAAATTAAAATTGAACCAATTAAACCCTGAACTCATATTAGATTTATATTGAAAACAAATCTAGGCCGGTTTAATGTAAAAATGGACGGTAGGGTCATCTAAAATTTGGTGACAAACATTTGGTGTATAGATATCTAAATTGATGGCCCATCTACAAGTTTGTCAGGATATTTGATGTATTTTCTACTGAATCCAATCAGAGCCCACCAACAAGGAGCAATCGGCAGAAAGCAGAACTGAGCCACGTTCATATGAAGGTTATCGTGTTTCTTCCGATTGGATCCCCAGGCACATGCATTTCTGACTGAACGATTACATCCTCGAGTATTCTCGCAGTAAAAAAGGCTTCCGGTATTTGTCAGTAGTCTTCCACTGTTATAGAAACCAGGACAGACCGATGAGTTTGTGTATATATAAAGATAACGAGACCAATGAGTATATATAAACTTTGGTGGAATTTTGACGAGAGAACTATTGGCTAAAAACATTTCTTATACTTCAACAGTTGTTTTTAGTCTGATTTTTTGGAAGTGTTTCTTGGATTTTTTAGTTTAATTTTCATTGAAATCACAAAAGTAATCCGTGCACAATAAAAGTTCCTTAAATTTTTTTGAAAGTAATGAATCCATATAAGTAAAAACTAATTTAAATAACAAAAATTAAAATTTCATTAAATTTGTTTCGCCAGATTCCAACAGTGAAATGTAAATATCCCCGTTATATGTAAATATCCTTAGGGATGAGAAAAAAATCATAACGGTTGAAATAGAATAAGAGTCATGCCAGAAAGTAATATGCAGAATGGCTGTATATTTTCTCTCAAGCTTCAGTGGATTCATACTCATCACAACTCTGCAATTACAATAACTTGCACAATTCCTATGAACGAGGATGGTGACAAATACAAACTTCGGTCCTCTTATTTTCGAAATATAAATACTACTTATCTCGTGTTGCTGTCAAAAACTACTTTAAAACTTGTTGCAGAAGCTCTCAGTACACTAGCCCACTCCCCCTAACAGAATGAAACAAACAACGTGGGCCAACGTGTCCACAACAACAGTGTATGCTGTATGTTCGCCGAACCAAAACTGCCATGGTGAAGATCAAAATAGTGTGCTGGCAACTGTCCTTCCGGTAATAAGGTGCCCAGATCATTTTGAAAATATTTGTAAGGACATTACGCAAGTCTAACTTATAATTTATAATAAAGTCAAACAATGATTGGCTCATCTTATTTGTTTATTATATATTATCTCACTCGCAGTAGGGAAGGGTAATAAGTTACTTAACCAGCTTTGCAGGGTGTTATTAGTCTTTGGCAACTTGCGATTTATTTTATAGTTTTTTATTACTATGAACTAATTTATAATGTTTAATTTTGAAAATAAATATTGAAAAAATATTGTTAAAAAATTATTTTTTAAATATTTAATTGGATTATAATTTAAAAGTATTAGTGTAGCTTTCACACAATATAATGTTATATGTAAAATGGTCTCACATATTTTATGTCATAATTTATGGATATGATTGCAATATTCACATAAGATTTTTAGATATTTGTGTAATAATTTTTTATTTTTAAATTTCGTGGGAAAACTATTTAAAATTAAAAAGTGTCATGTGAACATGCCAAGCTTTGATATTTTTAGCCAATCCTTAATTTTTGTTGCTTGAAATAAGCTTTTGACTACATATATGAATTAAGCGCCCTAAGAAACCAAGAAATCTCTGCTAGATTTGAGGCAAATTACACTCTAAAATGGAGAACATATGCACGCACTTAATAAAAACTTTGAAGATAGTTCATACTCATGGATCTACATACACTATTACTAAATAAAAAATTTGAAAATAACTCATACTCATGGATCTGCCATGTTTCCGTCATGGATCTATGGGGCCCTTGACCAATACAGAAGAAAAGATATTTACCATAAGTTACTTCCCACCATAATTTAAGCAAGTCTTTTCATTAAAAATAGATAGAAATAAGATGTAAACAATAATTAGGAGTTGTTTCTCATCATTATGATGCCAATTGGAATGTCTATTTTGGAATTATACTTATAGAATTTTAATTTAATTGTCAATAGTTGTTAGGTGCATAAAAGATAGTTAACCTCCATATAATATTCTTGGTAGTATACACAAATCAAACAGTAAGATTCATTTCCAAAATAATTATACATTTTTCCTCTTTTAATTAAATTTATTAATTAAAAAAAATGGAGTGTCATATGAAATGACTTATGGTTTTTTGGACACATGGTATTGATCAACATAGTATTGGCCCAAGGTATTGTAACAAAACCTACTTCAAGAGTAAGAATCTAGATGATAAAGTAGGGATGAATATCCATGGTCTTGCTATATTATTTT
>APFE030914686.1:276067-310435 GCA_000404065.3 Pinus taeda | reverse complement strand
TAGTTAACTTTTATGAATTTTTAGTTTTAGCAACAATAGATGTATGATAACCTAGGTGTTTTGAAGCATATTATGTATTGATACTTTTACTGTTTTATTTTTGTGAGCGGTTATGTAGTAGCAAAATTGTAAATGTGTAGACTTGATAGTGGTTACTACGCACCAAAATTTATGCAAATCATTAAGTTTCAATTTATTAATTCTTGCCAAAACATAACTATAAAATTTGATTATAATTTTAGAAAAACTTTTCCCAGCGTAATTGCTAAGAACTAAAATGATATACAACACCTTTTAATAACCAAAAAAACATAAATGAATATCTTTGTAAAAATAACAAAATTATAATAGTTTATAGTGATAGCAATAACAACTAAATTTGCTACCCTTGAATTCACATCTAAGGCTTTAACTACATTCCAGCATAAGCGGACTCGGGCATGAAAATATGTCTTGTGGAATCGTTAGTACATTGTTTCGCAAAAATCTCTCTAGAAATTGATGAGGGAAAAGACAAAATCATACTACGTAATATATTAGAACCTATGCATTAATTTGATTTCAGTTATAGACGGACGAAATCTTAACACAAAATTGCCGTAGATCGATAGGATCTCGAGAGTGGTAAGGGATTAACATATGGAGGTTAACCCACATCGTCTCAATTCACTTTATGGATAAATATAGTTGATTAATTTCAAAATAAATATAAATTTTTACATGGGTTTCTTTACCGCATGTTAATACCTCACCACTTAGTAGATCGTATCTATTTATTAAGCTGAGTAGTCTCAAATTCATGTATAGTTTTAAAATTACATAAAATCCGGTTAGTTAACACTCAGCATTAACTAGTCTTGGAAATCCTCTCTAGTACTAGTAACCTGCCAGCAAACCATTGTTCAAACTTTTCCCTTGCTTTCTCTTTTGAGTTTGGTCCGGTTGACAGACTATCAATTACCAAAGCACAGTTTCCGGTTAGGTGCCACGTTCATGAACCAAGCTATCGGGGCAATGGAATAAAACTTGAATCTCATTTTTTTAACCATTCTCATTGATGGATATCAATTGAGTATGTTAAATTTCATATGTTAATAGGGCATTCAACCACCAAAAGAATAACCAATGAAAGAATAACCCATTATTTTTCGAAGTGCTTGGGGGCTTTTTTCTCTGAATTTGAGCTCTTAGATACTTGAGATCACTTTGTTCCTTATAGGCCTTAATTGTTGCTCTTGTCCTCATTTTGGTTCTCATGGATCAAAACCATTGTTGCGTTATTGGGAATCTTTGCTTATTTGTTCTGATCATTTTTTTCCTCTTCGCCCTCCTTTTGAGAACCTTGTTCATTTCGTGTCTCTGGATGTTGCTAGGTCTCATCTATTTGTTCATCCTCATCCTCTAAGGAAGGAGGGTCAAGGAATTTCCATACTTTTTTCTTTTGGATTCCTTTCCTTGTCCTTTTCTTGTTAGCATGTGTTTTGCAAGTACACTGTTTCATGGAAAATCTGCCATCTAAAGGTGATATTTTCAAAATCTAACCATTTTGTCCATTTGAAGTCTTGATGTGTCAGGTTGATATGATCATGAACGTCTTTTCTTAAATCCTTTTCAGCACATATGCATGCAATTGTGAAGATACCTTTGACATTCTTTCTCGATCCATCTTTAGGAATCTTCCCAAAGCATTCCCAATGCCTCTTAGGACCTGGTGGTGCCAAAAGTGGAGTGGAATATTATGTAGCCTTACCCAAACTGACATTTTTCTTACCATCATTAAGTTGGTATCAAAACTAGGAAACGATGGGGTTACAAAGAGACCTACCCTTCCGCAAAACCATGGTCCTTCATTTATGACATGATCAAGGTATTTCTGGTTATCAAACTGAACCACAAAAAAGTCATTTTCACATAGACAAATGTCACAATTTCTAGTCTAATTGAGGTAGATCCACTCATTTAGATCTTCATATTTGGGCCAAAAACATTTAAATTGACATATGATAGTTTTTTCTTGTAAAATAGTGAAAGGGCCACTTACTTCTAGTAATTCTTCAAATAGATCTGGGGCTTTCTCCATTTTCTCTACAATGTACGAGCCAGGGATTGTCATATTTGGGCTTTGTTGGTCTTGTGTGGCAGCATTCACTCTCAATGCATCCTTGAACGAGGTCGAGCACTTGCTAGTTGAAGATGATGTAGGTGGAGAGCTCGCTCTGTGGGAACCACTTTGAAGTCTTAAATTCAAGACTATGGTAGAACTCCTCTAAATACCATATTCTTTCAAATGAACCACATCCTCCAACACTTTCCCTGAAAAAATTAAACTTTGTGATAAAGAAGTAATACCTATGAACTTTTGGATACTCTATTTCAAACTTGTTAGTGAGCACCAGTATTGCAGCAATAATGCTACAACTCCTGGTGCTCCTTACTTTACTTTTATCAACCCAGTAATTCATAACAAACATGGAAACGAAGGTGTTGTATGTACAAGTACTAGCTCTTACTGCAAGTTGTCACTTGGTCAATTGGCTCAAGCTCACTAAGAGCTTAAGTCAACTTCTATGGATTCTGAAAAGAAGATTTTAACTGTGATGAAAGAAAGTTAACTCTACAAGGACTATTCTACTTGCAAAAAGAGAAGGAAAACGGAAATGTAACGCAAACCCTAGCAAACCCTAATTTACCCACTAACCCTACTTTTGTAGAAAAATAGATGAAAACTGATGAAAGGAGTGCTACTAACCACTAAAAAGGTAAATTGCATTTATTCAAGCTACCTCTGAAAAGAAATGAGAAGAAAATACCTTTTTGTGCTTTTGAGTGTTTTTATGTGAAATTATTATGCTTGTGATTTATCTGGTTGTGGTGAAGGGAGATGGAGTTGGCTTTTGTAGAGTTAGAGGAAGGTGTCTAGAGGTCATAAGAAGCCCCTAATACCCTGACGAAGAAGTGCCTTGACCTCAAATCATAGTCCCAGGAAGGAAGAAAGGAGATCAAGGCCTGTTATTGGCCATTTTGACTCTTATTTTATCACTGCAGTAACCTATTTGAGAAATTGAAACACAAAACAGCGATGCAAACCATCCAAAGCAACCTAATCTAACCAAGTAGAATGAATATATGTAATAGAAATTAACTCATGAACTGAAGAAAAAACACGTAGGTACACAGTAAAAGGTGTTGGGCAGCTTGGGTTGGGCCCTAACCCAAGCGCATTAGCGCTCTGAAAGAGATCAGTGTTGGCTAAAAAACTGATTTATCTTCATTACCAAAAATAATAGTCACATTACATGAACTGTTCTAAAAAAATAACTCGAAAATAATCTGAACAAGTGCTGCACAAAAGTGTGAAAATTCTACTAATGACTAGCTAAACTATTGAGGTTCTAAGCCTCCTTATTTATACAAATGGAGTCCTCTAACAATCCTCCTAAAATCAAGAAGCTCAGCTTCCTAGAACTAGAGATAAACAACAGTCATTCTTTACTTGCTCGACTACCCCTTGGAATCACCAATGTGTACTTTTGTGCTCTGAGTTGCTGATGGAGGATTCGAGGAAAGGGGTCATAATTGAAGGAGACACACCCTACAAATCTTCTTCCCTGTTTTCTGTTAGTTTCAATCTTCGCAGACTGTCACCAGGGATCTAAATGGGCTCTCACTATGTCCGGTTTTCAGAGATGTTTTGCACATGATCTTCAGTGCAAATCATATCCTAAGTATTTCCATCAGAAGAAGCTCGGAAAAATATTTCCAATGGTATATCACACCTTTGTAACTGGTTTCTGGATTAGAAGATATGATCGAAATAAATGAGTGATTCGTGGTTAAGCATGTTTTGAGGTCAGTTATTGCACACAACGACAAGTTTACTAGAAGATCAGTTTCTAAACTAATTGTAAGGAATTTTTCAAAAGTGAAAGAGGTTTTTGTACACCACATAACAGATAAAAATAACCTCCTTTGGTTTATTCACAAGTGTTACTATGTGGGAGATATGAAGTGATATTTGAGGATTACATTAAAACAAAACAAATTTTGCATTTCTTTTATTGTTTTAGTAATTTTAGTACGGTGCCATTTTACAACAGATAAAAAGTAATTTTGAGAAACCCAAAGAGGTTTTTGTTAACCATGATCCATATAACGAAAAATTATTTCATTTTATTCATAGGTGTCATTAATTTGGATACGTGACTAGATCTTTACAACTCATTTTTACATATTTAAATTGTTAATGATATTTTGTTTTAGAGATGATTTTGTGGCACAGATTCCAAGCAACTGGAAACGAATTTCCAAAATTTGAGAGAGTTTTTTCTCCAAAATGACCTTATCTACAAAAAACATCTTTTATTTTTGTAATAAGTCCTATGGTTTAGGAGATATGAGTTCATTTTCAACACCTATTTTTCAGAAATTCAAGTCCAAGTTTAATGTAACTGATTTTATTTCGAGGAAGATCGTTGAGCTCATTTCCCTTAATACAGGGATGAGAAAATGTATATATTTTATGAATTTCATAGTGTAGGGGTTCAATTTTGGTAGCAAAGAGGGTGCTTGGCATTATGTAAAATTTTCCTGAATATCATTTTAATAAAGCAGTTTTCTGCCCTTTGGACCTCACGTCCATCATGGTATTATTGTTCAGTATGTTTTTCATGTAATTCACTTACACATTATGTTTTCTTTGCTTTGTTTTAGCATTATCTAAATGATATGTTAGGAATTCATCCATAATTATGCTCCTTTCATGATGATTTTTTTGTTAGTTGTAATGGTTGTCTTAGCAGAATTCATCCTTTACTAGATGCTTTGTTGAGCAACCTCATTATTCACTTTCATCTAAAGTTGCTGCAGCAAATCCATCCTTTGTTTGATGCCTGCAGGGCAACGGGCTTTCTACCCTATGCTACTCACATTGATAATCCTTATCTGGCTAAACATGGTATTTAATTTGCCCCAAGTTTGCCGACAAAAACTGACATTGATTCCATAGTCCAATCACCCTTTCTCTTGTTGTTTTTGACCCAAAACAAATACAATCAAATCCTCTTAGCTACTATACCTAGCTTAAAATCTACATTAAATTCAGTCATCTCAAGCCATAATTTCCAATATCCTAATTGAGATTGACAAGTAGAGAGCCCTCTCCTGACCTAGAAGGGCTAGCTACCAGGTTAAGCGTGGTTTGATGTTACCCTAGGATTGCCTTCCTTCAGCTTGAGGTCAATCTAGGCTCTAACGTAATGGCGACCATACTGGGGAAGAGGTGAAAAATCTTCTCCAAGAAAGATCATTCAAGTTACAAATCTAATTGTTGATGGTGGGCAGCAGTCAGACATATATGAAGGCTGAAACATTCACCTGGTGACTCCAACTCAATCGAGAGATTCTAGCTCTCACTGATCCGTTCATGCACTAAAATAAAATGGTATGGTATGTGGAAAACCTCTGCTTTGTGAAGTTTTAAAAGACACTAGAGATTATTTAGTGGATATTGAAATTGATGAAGCATTTTTCATTACCGTGCTTCGATGTTTGAGATCTCCGAAGTTTCCTCCTATAGCTAAAATTGATTTATTTGAGTTAGTTGTTGAAAAATTTGAGAAGGAGATTCAATATTTAAATGATCAGATCTAATCATATGAATTCCAAGATCCCAAAAAGTTCTTGGAAGCTCTCCCTCCTTCAAAACAAGAAACAATATAGCTACCCATGGATGCTTGCATTGATAGTTTGCAATTGGAGGTTTGCATTGAGGAGTTAGGGCAGCAAACAAAGTTTGGATTCTTTGATACTATTGTTGCATATATGGAGTATTTTCTCAATTTGAATAATAAGCCAGAATGTCTTTCACACAGCCAAATTCAGTTTGTGCATGAATGGTTGTCAGCATTTACATTTGTGTCTTAGTTGAAGCACTTTCAAGCAACATCTTTGTCACAGTTATTTGAACAGTTGATATGGCATTACAACATAACTTGATCAATTGATTTTGCAGGAAAGTAGGGTAGATTTGTGTAAATAAATAAGCTGCCAAAGGCAACATTTCAGTTTGTATTGGTATGAGTCGTTTTGATTTTGCAGTTGCTTGATTGTATTACCCAATGGATGAGGCACTTGGTCTATGGTGTTAGTTCCAGTCTTCGCAGCATGTCACCAGGGATCAAAATGGGCTCTCACTACGTTTGGTTTTCAGAGATGTTTTGCACGTGATCTTGAGTGCAAATCATATCCTCAGTATTTCCATCAGAAGAACCTCAAAAAAATATTTCCAATGGTATATCACACTCCTGTAACCAGTTTCTGGACTAGAAGATATGATCAAAATGAATGAGTGATTCTTGGTTATGCATGTTTTGAGGTCAGTTGCTGCACACAATGACAAGTTTACTACTAGATCTGTTTCTAAAGTAATTGTAAGAAATTTTTCAAAAGTGAAAGAGGTTTTCATCCATCACATATCAGGTAAAAACAACATCCTTCAGTTTACACACAAGTGTTACTCTATGGAAGGTATGCAGTGATATTTGAAGAATACATTAAAACAAAACAAATTTTGCAGTTCCTTTATTGTTTTAGTCATTTTAGTACGGTGCCATTTTACAACATATGAAAAGTAATTTTGAGAAAAAAAAAAGAGGTTTTTGTTAAGCACGAGCCATATAACAAACACCTATTTTAGTTTATTCACAGGTGTCATGAATTTGGGTATGTGATTAGATCTTTACAACTCATGTTTACAAATTTAAATTTTTAATCATTTTTTGGTTTAGAGATGATTTTGTGGCATAGATTCCGAACAACTGGAAACTAATTTCCAAAATTTGACAGAGGTTTTTCTCCCAAATGACCTTTTCTACAAAAACCTCTTTCAATTTTGTAACAAGTGCTACAGGTTAGGAGATACAAGTTCATCGTCAACACCTATTTTTAAAAATTCAATCCAAGTTTAATGTAACTGATTCTCTTTTGAGAAAGATGGTTGAGCTCAATTCCCTTTGTACAGGTATGAGAAAATGTATATATTTTATGAATTTCATAGTGTAGAGGTTATATTTTGGCAGTAGAGAGGTTGTTTGGCATTATGTAAAATTTTCCTGAATATCATTTTAATAAAGCAATTTTCTACCCTTTGGAACTCGGATCCATCACGATATTATTGTTCAGTATGTTTTTCATGTAATTCACTTACACATTATGTTTTTCCTGCTTTGTTTCAGCATTATCTAAATGATATGTTAGTATTTCATCTGTAATGATGCTCCTTTCATGATGATTTTGTTGTTAGTTGTAATGGTTGTCTTAGCATAATTCATCATTTGCTAGATGCTCTGTTGAGAAACCTCGTTATTCTCTTTCATCTAAAATTGTTGTTGTAAATCGATCCTTTGTTTGATGCCTTAAGGTAGTGGGCTTTCTAACCTATGCTACTCACATTCACAATCTTTATCTGGCTGAACATGGTACCTTATTTTCCCCAAGTTTGCCGACAGAACTGACATCGATTCCATAGTCCAATCACCCTTTCTGTTGTTGTTTTCGACCCAAAACAAATCCAATCAAATCCTCTGAGCTACTATACCTAGCTTGGAATCTACATTAAATTTATTCATCTCAAGACCTAATTGCCAATATCATAATTGTGGTTGACAAGAAGAGAGCCCTCTCCTGACCTGGTAGGGCTAGATACCAGGTAAAGCGTGATTTGATGTTACCCTAGGATTGCGTTCCTTCAGCCTGAGGTCAATCTAGGCTCTAACATTTTCGTTGAGTTTCCGCTGCCATTTTCTCATAAATCCCTTGAATTTGTTCAAAATTAGCCTAAAAATCTACATAAAGCACATATTAAACTACATGGCAAAATGATTAACGCAATTCACTATGTTAGCATAAATATATTCGAAAACATGCAATAAACTAATGAGAATGGCGGATTAAGTAAAAATAAGAGGAAAAATGAGCCCATATAATTACCCATTTCTGGGGTTCATCATCACCCCCCTTATTGAATGGGTTGCTCATCCTTTGAGCAACTAATCTAACTCTTTATCCTTGATGACTATGACAGATTCCCTGACATCCCATGCCTCTGATGTGATATCCTCCTCTTTATCATGGAAACCTACCTTCCTATCCACTTCTTCCCATTTTTTTTGTTCTTCCTCCTCTTTTACTCCTTCCAGTAGTCCTAGCAGTAGTGGAGGACTGAATTTAAGGCCAATCCAATTTTCCTTCAAACATTGCATTGAGTGCTTATATAAGGACACTCTCCTCATGGATTCCCTCATCCTGTTTGGGAGTGATACTCCCTTATCCATAGGATTTCTAGCAATGTATTCCACCTTCTCATGCAGGGATGAATGCATTCATCTCCAAATAATCTCTCTATGTCCTCGAAGTGAGAAATACCCTGGGCCTGATTATCAACATAGTCTGGGACAACTAGAGCATTAGACGCAAGGTGTTGGTGGGGATAGATGAGAGCCAAGGGGTTTGTTGGTTCTGCTCTAATAATCAAGGGTTCACTCAGCTCTTTTTCCATCATTTTCTAGATTTCCACTGCCCTTTTCTCTTCATGGCTCATCCAAGTTGCCATAGCCATCAGCTGCAAATCTCCCAATGCAACATTTAGATCCCATAAGTTCATGTCAGTAAGTGCCATGTTGTGCACGTAAAATTCTACGAGCTTCACTTTATCCTCAACAAAACTGTGATCACATAAATGCATGAATTGGCCATAATCTTGAAAAGATATTGTGCTCCTTTGGGCTAATGTTTTAATCTAAAATTGGAGCCACTAATCCTTGAGGTACACTGCATATGATTTAGCTGGTTGCCTACACTGTAATGCCTCCATAGCCCAGCTAGCCATGCAAGCTAATTGGGGTTCCTTTCCCTGTAGCTTCCTTCTCACGATCAACACCTCATTTTCTACCCAGGATTCCCTTTCCTGTTGTTGTCTTATTCCTGTCTCACTATCTATTTGGGGTTCCTCTTCTTGTTGTTGTTTCTTTAAGATTGACAGCTCATTTCCTTCTTGAGGTTCCCTTTCTTGTAGCTGCTTCTTCAACATTTCATTTTCTACCTCTAATTGAGCTCTTCTAATGCTTTTTGTATGCCTGACCATGCTCAATTCTTTACCCATCTCTCTCAACTTGTTTTCCATGTGCCCAATGTCTTCCACCCCTTTTGACTTTGCAATCTGCATCCATGTATGGGTCCTGACTCTTTCCTTTTCTAGCTCAAAGAAAAGTGGAACTGAAAACTTTTGTGGGATGATCTTCCCACCTTCTAGAAGGTTATAGTAAGAGCCTAAGTTAGGCTTAGGTCTAGGCTCTAGCATCTCTTTTGCCTTGTCTTCCTCCTTGGTCTATTCTTATACATTCTTTTCATGTTTTTCAGACTCTTAGAGCTTTACCAATGTCTTCTGTAGAGAGGTCTGCACCTGATGTAGGACTGTTTTAGAGTCCATTAGTTTTATCTTTTCTTTCCAAGTAGAGGTCTTAGGACATCCTCTCTCGTAAGTGATGGGGCTTTTGGAGGGAGATTCCTCCTTTGTTGTAGTAGGGACATCCTCAATGATAATGGGCTCCTTTGAAGGTGGCTAAGGCTTCCCCATCTTGATTCAGGTACTCTTTTGAGCCTTGAAGTACATAGATGGTTGTCTTTTCATTTTCCCTTTGGGCTTGGATGGAGTACTAAGTGCAGCAAGAACAACTACTGCTTCTCTTGCTAGTGTCTTAGGAGACACTTCTTCTTATTGCGCTTCCTCTTTTTCATCTAGTGTTTTTCCTATTACTGCTGTCTCTAATTTTATTTCTATTGTCTCTCATTTTGTTTCTGTTGTCTCTGGTGTTGTTTTCTCCTCTTGTTGTTGAGTTTTTTCCTTTCATGTCGCAACCTTTTTCTAAAATATCTTCAGCTTCTTGTTTTCAGTTCTTGTCCTCTTCTTTGTCCCTGCTATGGCTTTACTCTTTTCTGCTTTTGATTTTTTCTTCTTCTCTGCTTTAGGCTCATCTTTGGTGGTGTCATGTTTCTCTTCTCCTCTTTGTTTTTCTTCTTTTTCTTCTTCAAATTGAAAGTTCTATTCTTCTTCAAAGATTTCCTTCTCAGCTTCCTGTTTCTGTTCCTCCTCTTCATTGCCAGATGGAATGAGCTCATCAGTGAGAGTTTTTATATCATCCTCTTTAATTAGGTTCTTGAAAATCTCCTAGGATATGAGGATTGTGTAAGTGTGGAGGGCATCCTCCACCAGCAATCTAAGGAGCCCATGGTGAGCCAGTTGGTCTGGAACCCCTTCATTCAATTTGGTGCTACATTCTATTAGGGATTGGAGGAGAAAGTATGGAAGACTGAGTTTTCTGGATGTAGGAAGGTCCATGACATATCTTAGTTCAAGTAACATTCTGAAATGATACCCATAAACGAAATTGTATCTCCCTTCACAGGAGATATACTTCATGATCTGATAGCTAACCTCACCCCATGGATAAGGTATACTTATCCTCCTAATCCCATTCTTATCGTCCACAAGATGTTCATCAGGCTGGAAAAAGGTATTCTTAGCAACTTGTCCTAGTGGTTTGTCTTCTTTCCTCCAAGGGAGCCCAAGTGGGAGAGTTGTAATCCTGCTGATGAATTCTGGTATAAGTTCTATGGTTAGACCCTTGAAACTAACAATGGCATTGTTTTTTGAATGAGGTCTTAAAGACAATAAAAATTCCTCTGCGACTTCCTCATTACACCCATGAAATTTTTCAAAGAATGGGATCCAATTTTCCTTGTTAAAGAGGGCTACCAATTCTGGATGTTCATGCAACTTAGTTGAATTCAGAGGCTCCTTCCTCATAAAACCCCCTTTCATGATCTTCAGAGACTATTAGAATGGGTGAGGAGGAATGTGACAAATTTCAAACCCGAAAATGGAGGAACAACTGAGGGTTTTTTCAGGAACCAGAGAGTGTTTTTTGTGTTCTTCCTTTCTAACAAAAACAAATTTCAACTTTCCTTCCCTTCAAACTCTGCTCTCAAACTTGATTTGCTTCTCGGGCTAGTTGATGGAAACACTATCTTGAAGAAAAAAACAGACAATATACAAGATAGTGTTTTTTTCCTTTCACAAAATAAGCAGACTACCCAATGCAAACTCTCTTTTTTTACAGGCTTAATTTTCTATGGTTGCACCATTTCTTTGCACCGAAGAATACCACGGAGGTGAAAAAGACAGTTTTTTATTGCAGAGGGAAAATGGAGAAACTATATTTTTTTTAAAACATAGGTAGACTTTGTTCTCGCTTTTCCTTTCTTTTCAACTCAATACTTCGCTTCAAGTCCTGCTACCTTTTGTAGATATATGAAATGCAGAGTGGGTTTTACTAAGCCTACCTTTTCAAGCTTGAATTTGGCATAAAATCCTCAATTTTCCTCTGCAAAGCTCCTCACTGGCCCTCCTATAGGAGGGCTCTTGTAGCACTATGTTTCGCTCCTGTAGAGTGCGATAATTCTCCTGTAGAGCCCGATTAGCAGAATGGTTCTGAAACTGGCAGAAGACGACTATTTCGAGATTCTAAAGGTGGTAGGTAGGTTTGTATAACTGAGAGCTCATCGACACAAATGCAAACAAAGGTGGTGGAGGCAGTCGACTGCAACATACTTAAGCTTATGGGTGTGTTCTACAGTGATGAGGTAGGTGGCAGGAAGGGTACGTTATCCCATCTGAACCGTTGGTCCCTACATCAGTGCCATTATGAATCTTCATGCTGCTTGCCCGTAATCACCTTCATCATTCCCGTTATACATTGCCACAACTACATGTTTTGAGTTTTCTTCCCGAGTTGACTGCACACACATGCCGTTGGCACCCACTAAGCGTTGTTTGAATTGGACGAGGTGTTGTTTGAACTAGACGAGGGTGTTGTTCGAACTAGACGAGGGTGGCCAATTAGCTGGCCACCAATCTTGTTTAATCAAAACCATCTCATTTTTCCATGAAGTTTCTAAAGTATACTCATGCAACAGAGGAACGGGTTTAGTCACTTACCTGTTAGTCACTATCGTGTTGTTGCATACTCAAACTTTGGCGTTCTGTTCATGGATTGCTGTTGTTGGTGCTTGTAGCTTCTGAATTGGTGGCTCAGCTACCTTGTACTAATGATCTTTAATTAGGTCCAACTCCTTTTGTGTTGTATACACCTGTATTGCACCGACACTACCTCTAGAGCTCAATTTTTAAGGGGATCAACTGTTACAGGAATCCTGCAGGATTTCCTGTAACTTCTTCTCCCTCTAAAACTTCTGGTTGAGGCTTGAGAAGGGATTGGAGAGATAGTTGAAGAAAGTTTTGATAGAAAAGGAAAAGCAGTTGGTATGCACCAGGTATAAAATGAGTTAAGGATGCTGCGGTTTGTTCTTTATTTTCTTTAGAAAAAAAAAAAAGAAACAGGAATTCTATGTTTTCTTGTGCAGGGAAGAAAGAAGCGAGTGGAAATGCAGTGGTGCAGGTGTGGAATGGCTAGTTAGGAGGATGAATGGTGGCAAGAGGGATTCACATGTGTTCTAGACAAGTTTCTAGCCCTCTAATGCTTTTCTGGACTTGATTTCGAGCTCTTTGAAATTTCTACAGGAGCTTCTTGTAGAATGCACAGAGCCTCCTGTAGGATGAATAATTTTCAGAACAAGTGAGACCAGGGGTTGGGAAGAGACAATGGAAATATCGAAATGATATATCAGAGCTGTATTTAGCTTGGCCATGTCCCTTTTTCTTCTATGGCCCTCCTACAATCTGTAATGCATTGAAAAAAGTTATTTTTATGTTCCTGATTTTTTCTTTTTTCTCTTTTTTTTTCTTTTTTCTTCTTTCTTTTTTTGAGACAGTTGGGGTGCCTCCAGGAGGTTTTCATCCTGACTACCTGCCCTCGGCACCTCCAAGGGGAGGATTTCACCCAGTGATCTTTTATTTTTTCTTTTCTATTCTTTTTTTTTAGGGTGTGGGTGGAGTAGAGGTAGAGACGCTCTCCACTACCACCACTGTTTTACTCAAATTCTCAATGAATTCTTTCTTAGAGAGGGGCTTCTTGTATATTTTCAACCTATGCCCATTGACAAGCACGGGGATTTCTTCTTCATCTATGATCTTGATCAAAACTGAACCATTGTCATTGCACCTTTCTACTATGTATGGTCCCAACAATCTTGTCCTTAGTTTCCCCTTGAAGTCTTTATACCTTGAATCATACAGCACTTCCCAATATCCTTCCTAGAATTGTTTGTCTTTGAGGTGTCTTTCATGCCATATTTTCCTTTGAAGCTGGACTACCTCTGAGTAGAGAAGGGCCTGCCATCTCTGATCATCCAATCCATTTAGCTGAAGTAACCTTTCCTTTTGAGGATGGATGATATCTAGGTCCAACTGAGCTACCATCCTTAGTGTGTTATATTCAAATTCTATTGACAATAAAGCTTTCTTCCCATAGACTAGCTCATAGGGTGTGAACCCTCTGGTCGTCTTCCAAGTGGTGTTATAGGCCTAGGTGGAATCAACAAATCGATCTGCCCAATCTTTCCTATTGTTGCTCAGTACCTTGGTCAAAATCCCTTCCAAGGATCTATTAGTGACTTCCACCTATCCATTTTCTTGCAGATGATAAGGGGTGGAAAATTTGTGCTTAATTTTGTGATGTGTGAGTAGGTCTTCAATCAGATTGGAGGTAAACTAACTCCCTTGATCTGTGACTAATTCTATTGGATATCCAAACTTGTAGAAGATATTCTCTCTCAAAAACTCAGATACATTTTCTTCTATTGTTGCCTTGATCGCCTTTGTTTCTACCCATTTTGTTAGATAATCAGTGCACACAATGATGTAAGATTTTTGCTTCGAAGGACGATTGAACAGACCCACAAAGTCCATGCCCCACTTCTCAAATGGCTCGAAAGTCACTTGAGGTTACAGGGGCATCTCATTCCTTGGAGTAAGTTTCCCCATCCTTTGACATCAATCACATTGGTTGATATATCTCCTTACATCTTGATGAAGAGTGGGCCAATAGTAACTCGCTTATAGGATTTTGAAGGTAGTCCCCTTTCCTGCAAAATGGCCCCCACAGGACCCATCATGACAGGTTAGGAGAATGTCAAAAACTTCCTCCACCCTAACACATCTCCTCAAAACCTGATCTGGGCCAAGTTTGAAGAGATTGTCCCCAATCTAGGTGAAAGGGGCACTTTTTCTCATAATCTTACTCTTCTCTTTTGAGAATAGGTGTGGTGGGAACTGTGTTGAAACTAAGTAATTTGCTATATCAGCAAACCATGGAGAGAGTACTTAGATAGGAAATAAGCGTTCATCCGGAATTTGATCATCCACCATTCCTTCTTCACCTGCAGACAGATCTATTCTAGACAAGAAATTAGCAACAACATTTTCCTTACCCGCCTTATCAACAATGGTTAAATCGAATTGCTGCAATAAAAGGAATCATTTAATAATACGAGCATTTACATCTGCTTTGTTCATTAAATACCTAATTGCAGCATAATTAGCATGTACAAATGCTTGATATCCAATGATGTAGTGTCTGAACATATTTAGGGAATGGACTACAAAGGAGCTCCTTTTCAGTTATAGTGTAGTTTAATTCTACCTTCGACAAGTTTTTACTTATAAAATATATGGCATAAGTCAACTTCTCATCAATTTTCCCTAAGGTTGCTCCAATCACTTTGTTCGAGGCATCTATATGAATGTGGAAAGGTGGGGCCCAATTTGGACCTCTCAAAATTGGGGCAGTGACCAATTTACTTTTCAAGGTATCCAGAGCCTCTTGACAGTTGCCAGTCCATATGAATTCAACATCTTTTCCTAAAACTCCAAGAAATGGAGAGGCTAGCTTACTAAAATCCTTAATGAATCTTATATAATACCCTGCTAAACCTAGGAAACTTAGAACATCTCTTACCTTTTGAGGAGGTGGGACCCTTCGGATAATGACAATTTTGTTGGGATCCACCTATAAGCCTTGCTGAGAGATTGCATGACCTAGCACGGTCGCTTCAGTCATTAGGAATTCACATTTTTCAGGACTGAGGGATAGTTTCATTTCAATACACTTTTCCAAAACTTTTGCTAGGTTAGACAAAGCTTCGTGGAAGTTAGAACCATAAGGGGTAATGTCATCCATATAGATTTCCACTACATGATGAACCAGTTAAACAAATATACTCAATACTACTCTATGGAAAGTGGCAAGAGCATTGCACAATCCAAAAGGAAGGACTCGATGTGCAAAGGTACCCTAAGGGCAGGTGAAAGTGGTCTTATCTTGGTCTTCTGGGCTAATTTGGATCTAGTTGTACCCTCTAAACCCATGTACGAAGGAGAATAACTTCTTCCCTACCAGGCCATCTAACACTTGATCTCTGAAAGGGAAAGGAAAATGGTCCATCTTGGTGGCCTTGTTTAGTTCCTGATAATCGACACAAATTCTCCACTTCCCATTTTTCTTTGGCACTAGCACCAAAGGAGAGACCCATTCGCTATTAGAGATAGGGTTAATGAATCCTGCATCTAGTAACTTTTGCAGTTCTTTTTTGAAAATGTCTTTAAGGGCTCGATCCATCCTCCTCTTAGGCTTCCTGACTAGTTTACAATCTTCCTTAATGTAAATGTGATGAGTATAGACTGAAGGGTGCACTCCCTTCATCTCCTTATAGCTCCAAGCAAAGGTATCCAAGTAGTTTCTCAATAAGCTACACAGTTTTTTCTCTTAAGAGGTGGATAGGGATGAGTTGATCTTCAAGGTTATTTCTAGGCTAAATTCCACATTCTTAACTCAGAGAGAGGTTGGATCATCCACACAGAGATCAAATAAAGGATTGGCTTGGGTTTCTTCCACCGGCTCTTCTAATGGCAACACACTAGGGGATGGATTCTGAATCAAGTTTTCAATAAGATCATCCTCAGTTTGTGGGCCCCTCCCATGGTAGTTTCTACTACACAGTGGTGCGGAATAGACTTCATCCTCATCTTCCTCATCCAACCAAATAGGTAAATCATGTTTTAACAAAGTTTGGGTAGGAGGATATAGGACTAGCTTCTTGGACATATGCCCATTCTTGATTGTCATGTTCCCAGCTCAGCAACTAATGTAGGCATCTGCAGTAGGCAACTAGGGTCTTCCCAAGATGAGAGGATACCCGATGAGCTTTTCCTTTGGTTGGAGAAATAGGAAATCAGTACGGTACTCCCAACAATCGATGGAGACCATTACATCTTCCACAATCCCCTCAGGAGTCACAGTGGAGTAGTCTTCTAACTGTAGTACTATTGTAGTCTTTCTCAAGGAACCCTGAAGGTTGAGCTTAAGCATAGTGTCCTTAGTCATCACATTAATGGTAGCCCCTTGATCAATCAGGGTATGGGGGATTATGGTGCCATTGATGTGGACATTGACTACAGGACTTCCAGGGTCTAGATATTTTGGACAGATTACCAGCCCTAACATCAGGTCGGACAATTGTCCTATGACATTGATAGTTGGAGCATCTCTCCTCCAATTGGGTGCCTCAAGTACTTCTCCTTGATCATCTTGTTCTATATAGGCACATCCTTTATGGGTTGGAGAAGTGGTATCTTTACACATAATTGTTTCAATTCTCCTAGAAGTTCAGTTTCTTCTGGGGTATGATGTGTTGTTGCAGATAATCTCTCAAGAAATGGTGGAATGGCTTTTGGTTCACTTTCCTCTTTTTCTTCCATATCCTCCTTAAGGGGAGGTTGGTTATATAGGAGGTCCTTCCTAAATTGTAGGTTAATCTCCTAAATCTCCACAGCATAGGTCGAGCATGATGTTTCCCCACTATATACCTGCTAGGCCTGTCTCTTATTTGGGTTCAGGTTTGGTTGAGCAAGTATTTGGGGTTGATTTGGTGGAGAAAGAGGTAATGGTTGTTGCTGAGCAGGTTGTGGAGGTAAAAGAGCAGGAGGAGAGTTGTACTGGGGCCTCCACCTTTGATGAGGTGCATTCCACTGAGGCTTTGGTTGAGCAGAAGAGTGAAATGAATGAGTAGCTAGTTGAGCATGGTATTGAGATTGATATGACCAAGGAGGGGGTGTGGACTAGGAAGGATGAGCAACGGGGCCCCAAGAAGGCATGAACGTGGCTTTATTGAGGTTGTAATATGTTTGGGATGTCCTTTGCATTCCTTGCTGGTAAGGTCTGGGTCCATGTGGCCTCCTTTGTTTCATGAAATAAATTGGTTCAGTGGCTCCTTTCGTCCCCTAGTATGCAACTTTAAGTCCGGGCAAGGAAGGGCACTAATTTGTAGGATGGTCTTCTTCATAGACGGAACACACTTCTATAGAGTTTAGTGGACATTCATTCCTAGGATGCCTTCTGGTGAACCTCAGAGAAAATATGGCCAAAGCTCTCTCTGCGTCCTCTTGCCTTCTTTTGATATGCAAGGTATCCATTTGCATGGCAAGGGTTTGCCTCATCTCACTCTTAAAATATTCCAGCAAATTTTCAAATGTGCCTCTAAGGGATGAACTGGATGAGGATGTACTAGCTAAAGTTTGACTCCCCCTACCTCTCTTTCTGGTTGCCCTAGAATGGTTTCTAAACACATTCTTTATGTCATCATAAGGTAGTTGGTAGATGTCTCCCCCAGCCAGCAAATGGAGGGTATCTAGAAGGTCTTCAAAAACCCCTTTGAGCAAGACCAACTTCAGGGATTTGGGGTAAAGTGTGAACTTGGCCCATTTATAACTGAGCTGAAACCTTTGTTCATAGTCTTCTAAGGATTCGTCGCTTCCCTTGGTAATTCAAAAGATTTCTTCCTTGGTGTCCTTTCACCTACAGTAGTCCCCATATTTGTTGTTAAAGACTTGCTGCATTTGAGCCCAAGTTGTGATGTCGTTGCTAGGTAACACCATGAACCAGCACAATGCTACATCCTTGAGGGTAGAAGGAAACAATTTCAACTTTTGTTCGTCTTCTACATAGTCATAGGTTCGACAGATAACATCAAATTCAAACAAGAAGGTATCAAGATCTTCAGTAGTCAACCCATGGAAGTGAAAAACATATGTTTTTCATTTTAGTGTCCCCATTGGTCTGTCGGATGGGAAAGGTACCCTCTACTCTTTCCTCATTTCCTCTAATGTTTTTGTTTCCAGCCATGGTCTCAGAAGGAATGGTTTCTTGCTCTTCTTCTGCTATACGATCCTTTTATATCTCTGGTGGTTCACCTATAGTATCTTCTGGATCACTCCCACTGAAGAAGAGAGAAGGGTGACTTAGTGATGTGGTGGGGATGGTGGGTAGGAATTTTCCTGAATTATCTCTGTTCCTACGAGGCATGAAAGGAAATATCTTTTTGGGTTATTTTCATTTTTTTTCTTGTATTTGCAAAAATGAAATTGATTGAACAACAAATTACAACTAATTTGAAATGAACTTGCTGAAATGGAATTGTAGATTTGAAATGAAAGTAAGGAAATGACTAATCTACTTTGCTGGAATGGGAATTGGAGAATTAAAATGAACGCAACAAATGACTAATCTAAGTATGTTGAAATGAAAATTGCAGAATTGAAATGAAAGCAGGAAATGACTAATCTACATTTGTTGAAATAGAAATTACATAATTGAAATGAAAGCAGGAAATGACTAATCTACATTGCTGAAATGGAAATTGCAGAATTGAAATGAAAGCGGGAAATGACTAATCTACTTTTCTAGAATTGAAATGAAACAACTACTCTACTTTAGTAGAAAACAGAAGAAAAGTACTAATCACAAAATACTCTGACGCTTCCCCGGCAACAGCACCAAAAAGATGGTGAGCACCAGTATTGCAGCAATGATGTTGCGACTCCTGGGGCTCCCTAATCTACTTTTATCAACCCAATAGTTCGTAACAAACTTGGAAGCGACAATGTTGTATGCACAAGTACTAGCTCTTACTGTATGCTATCACTTGGTCAGCTGGCGTAAGGTCGCTTGGAGCTTAAGCCAAATTCTATGGATTCTCAGAAGAAGCTTTTAACTGTGATGAAAGAAAGCTAACTCTACAAGGACTATTTTGCTTGTAGAAAGAGAAGGAAATTTAAAATGCAACACAAACCCTAGCAAACCCTAATTTTCCCACTAACTTTACTTTTGTAGGAAGAGAGATGAAAACTAATAAAAGGAGTGCCATTAACCACTGAAAAAGTAAAGTGCATTTATTCAAGCTACTTTTGAAAAGAAATGAGAAGAAAACATCTTTTTGTGCTTTTGAGTGTTTTTATGTGAAATTATTATGCCTGTGATTTATCTCGTTGTGATTGTGCAGAGGTTTGGTGGAAAAGGGAGATGGAGTTGGGTTTTGCAGAGGTGGAGGAAGGTGTGGAGAGGTCCTAAGAAGCCCCTAGTACCCTTCTGAAGACTTTCATAGTGACTGGACTTCGAAAAATCACTCACAGGAAATTCTACAGGAGGTCGCAGGGGATCTACTTCAGGATCTACTAGAGGATCTATAGGAGGAGGCAGAGAGTTATTTTTGAAGTTTTGAAGGTGGAAAAATGATGGAAAAAGGTAATTGAAGGCTATATTAAGGTATTGAGGTGTCTGGAGCTTGTCAAGGAAGATCAAGAAATAACATTATGGTTGGATTCGTTCAAATGTCAAGAAAGAAGCTTATGGAGAAAAGCGCAAAAATTAGGAAAGATTGGCGAAATGTTGTGAATGAATTCATAAATCTATGAGAAGTGGGCTAGTGCTATTTTATGGATGTATGGTGAGCTGAGGTGTCCTGCAAGAGATCTGCACATTTAGTTCTCAAAACTGAGGGGGAAAAAACTAGTTGTACTATGAAAACAGAAATATCACTCGTTAACCTAATTCCTAACCTAGAAACCAAAAATCTTGAATAGTCACCTGTGAACAGAAAAGTAGGGAGAGAGATCTATGGTAAAAGAACAAGAAATGATCCAAGAAACTGAATCTGAACCAGTATCAAGTTATCACACTAGCAGTTGCATGGAAGAGTTAAAACTATGTTTTTGGTGGTAGTAGAAGTGCCTTTACCTCAAATCATAGTCTCAGGAAGGAAGAAATGAGATTAGGGTCTATTGTTGGCCTTTTTTAATCTTATTCTGTCACTGCAGTAACCTACGCAACTGAAACACAAGACAGCTATGCAAACCATCAAAAGCAAACTAATCTAACCAAGTAAAATGAATCTATGTAACATAAATCAACTCATGAACTGAAGCAAAAACATCTAAGTACACAGTAAGAAGTGTTGGGCAGCTTGGGTTGGGCTCTAACCCATAAGCATCAGCCTCTGAAAGAGATCAGTGCTGGCTCAAAAAATGTTTCATCTTCATTACCACAAATAATAGTCACATTACATGAACTGTTCTAAAAAAGGAACTTGAAAATAATCTGAACAAATGCTACACAAAAGTGCGAAAGTTCTACTAATGACTAGCTAAACTACTGAGGCTCTAAGCCTCCTTATTTATACAAATGGAGTCCTCCAACAATCCTCCTAAAATCAAGGAGCTCGGCTTCATATAACTAGAGATAAACAACATTCCTTTTTTACTTGCTTGGCTGCCCCTTGGAATCATCAATGAGGACCTTTGTGCTCCGAGTTGCTGATGGAGTATTTGAGGAAAGGGGTCATAAATGAAGGAGACACCCCCTACAGATCCTCTTCCCTATTTTCCTCGATTTTTGGTAGCCATTTGCTCTTAAATCCCTTGACTTTGTCCAAAATTGGCCAAAAAACTGCATAAAGCACATATTAGACTACATCGCAAAATGACTGACCCAATTCACTCTATTACCATAAATGTATTAAAAAACATGCAATAAACTGATGATAATGGTGGATTAAGTCGAAATAAGAGGCAAAATGAGCCCATATAAATTACCATTTCTGAGGCTCATCACATGTCACTATATTTTCTCCCCTGTCCCTTAGCGAGATCGATTTTCTAGTAATTGTTTTGATAAAAATATGATATGGCTCCTCCACATCTAGATCTGCGTCATGTGATCTACCTTCTACTTGCCTCTCATTTAGATTTTGACCTAAACGATAGATCCGGGCTATTTTATGAGAGGAGAGGGTCTCCATTATGCAAGATTAATTCAATCCTTAATGCATGTAGGTATCTATAAAAAACCTCGAGATATAGATCTAGAATTCATTTTATTCAAACCCCACTGATCCAATCCATATTCTATTCAAAAATTCACATTGTGAGGGAACCGTTATGAGATGAGATGGTGATAGCCATATACACGACCCTCATCTTCCAAATTTGTGGCTCCATGGCTCAGAGAAAGTTTGATCTCCCTGTGTGAAAATCCATTGTGTAACCAATCCTCAAGATGTGTAATAGTGGGCATGGCCTTCTCGCTCCAAAGTCCATCACTTTTGATGCTTCTAACCATGGCGAGGAGGGTAATGTCATCTTTGGCTCCATCGTTCCTTTTCTTTTGCGTCGCAACAAACCATTTTCATCATCGTAGCTCCTCCTCCCAACCTCTCAACCTGAGGAAATAATATTAAACATAAAGGGTTAATATTATAAACCCAAGGAATTAATAAACCCAAGGAATTTATATTATAAACCCTAGGGATTTATATTAAACCCTATAATTAATATTATATACCCTATCAATAACATTATACCCTAGGAATGTGAACCCTTAGATTAATAAACCTAATGGACTGATATTATAAACCCAAGGCACTAATAAATCCAATGGATTAATACTAAAAACCCAAGGGAATAATATTAAACCCAAGGGATTAATATTATAAACCTAAAGTATATAAACTCTAAGATAAATATTATAAACCCTAAAATAAACAAGGTTGGCCATGATTGATTTTGATAGTTACACAATATTTGTCATAATGTGACGTTGGACAATGGTTGACCATGATTGATTTTCATATTGAGACAATATTTGTCACAATGCGACATTGGACCATGGTTGACCATGGCTAATGTTGATACTAAGAGAAAATTTGTCACAATGTGACGTTGAACCATGGTTGGCCATCAATGACCATGGTTGTCACAATGTCATGTTGGACCAAGATACAATTTATGTCATAATGTAACCATGATTATTGATCATGGTTGATTTTCATATTGAGATAATCTTTGTGAAAATGCAATGTTGGACCATGGTTGACCATTCTTAACCATGTTTAGCCTTGATTGATTTTCATATTGAGACAATCTTTGTCACAACATGACGTTGGACCATTATTCATCATGGTTAGCCATTATTCACCATAGTTGGCCATGGTCAACCATGTTTGATCAATGTTCACCATGACTAACCATGATTTACCATGATTGACAATGGTTGATTTTCATATTGGGAAAAATGTATCATAAACCCTACAATAAATATTATAAACCAAGCTATATAGATCCTATGATAAATATTATAAATAGTAAAATAAAAATGCTTGACCATGGTTGATTTTCATATGGAGATAATCTTTGTCATAATGCAATATTGGACCATGGTTGGCAATGGTTGACCATGATTGATTTTCCTATTCAGATAATCTTTGGCATAATGCAACACTATACCATGCTTAACCATGCTTGACAATGGTTTATTTTAATATTTATACAATCTTTATCACAATATGACATTAGACCATGGTTTACCATGATTGAATATGGTTTATGATGGTTGACAATGGTTGAGCATGGTTGATTTTCATATTGAGACAATCTTTGTCACAATGAGGTGTTGGGCCATGGATGACCATGATTATAAACCTAAGGGATTTATATTAAACCAAACGATTAATATTATAAACTTAATGAATAATATTATACCTTAGGAATATGAACCCTTAGATTAATAAACCCAAAATATTGATATTATAAACCCAAGGGAATACTAAACCTAAGGGATTAATAATAAAACCACAAGGGATTATGAACCTAAGTGAATAATATTAAACCCAAGGGATTAATATTATAAATCCAAGATGTATAAACCCTAAGATAAATATTATAAATCCTAAAATAAACATGCATGACCATGGTTGATTTTCGTATTGAGATGATCCTTGTTACAATGCGATGTTGGACCATGGTTGACTATACTTGACGATGATTGATTTCCATATCAGGATAATCTTTGTCACAATGCAAAATTGGACCATGCTTGATCTTCATGTTAAGACAATCTTTGTCACAATGTGAAGTTGGGCCATGGTTGACCATGATTGATATTATAAACCAAAGGGATAAAGTGCTTAAAACCAAATGGATTATAAACCCAAGGGAAAAATATTAAACCCAATGGAATAATATAAACGCAAGGTATACAAACCATAAAATAAACATGGGTGACCATCGTTTATTTTCATATTGAGAAACAATATGACATTGGCCCATGTTTGACCATGGTTGACCATGATTGATTTTTCATATCAACACAATCATTGTCATAATCAGACATTGGACCATCATTGACCATGGTTGATTTTCATATTGAAATAATATTTGTCACAATGTGAAAATGGACAATGGTCGACCATGTTTGACCATGGTTGTCAGAATGTGACGTTGGACCATGATTGACCATGGTTGATCATGATTGATTTTCATATTGAGACAATATTTCTCACCATACAACGCTGCACCATGATTGAACATGTTTGGTTTTCATATTTAGACAATCTTTGGTGTTGGACCATGGTTGACCATAATCGACCATGGCTGACCATAATCGACCATGGCTAACCATGTTTGACCAATGTTGACCATGATTGACAATGGTTGACAATGGTTGAGCATGGTTGATTTTCAAATTAAGATAATATCTATCACAATGTGATGTTGGGCCATGGTTGATCATGGTTGACCGTGATTATAAACCCAAGGTATATAAACCATAATATAAATATTATAAACCCTAAAATAAACATGGGTTACCATGCTTGATTTTCATATTGAGACAATCTTTGTCACAATGTGATGTTGCACCATGGTTAACCATGGTTAACCGTGATTTATTTTCATATCGAGACAATCCTTGTCACAATGCGACATTGGACCATGATTAATTTTCCTATCTAGATAATCTTTGTCGCAATGCAATGTTGGACCATGGTTGATCACGATTGTGAACCCAATGGATTTATATTAAACCAGAGGTTTAGTACCATAAACCGTATGAATAAAAATATACCCTAGGAATATGAACCCTCAGATTAATAAACACAAGGGATTGATATTGTAAAGCCAAGGGATTAATACTAAAACCCCAACGAATTATGAACCCAATGGAATAAATTAAAATCAAGGGATTAATATCATAAACCCAAGGTATATGAACCATAAGATAAATATTATAAACCCTAAAATAACATGGTTGACCATGGTTGGTTTTCATATTGAGACAATACTTGTCACAATGCAATGTTGGACCTTGGTTGACCATGATTTATTTCCAGATCGAGACAACCTTTGTCACAATGTGACGTTGGACCATGGTTGACCATGGTTGATTTTTGTATTGAGACAATCTTTGTCAAAATGCAACATTTGAGCATGGTTGACGATGATCGATTTTACTAAACATTTTTTACCATGGTTGACCATATTTAACCATGATTGATTTTATAAAACATGGTTTACCATGGTTAACCACGATAGACCATAATTGATATTATAAACCCAAGGAATTAATACTAAAAACCCAAGGGAATAATATTAAACCCACAGGAATAATATAAACACAAGGTATATAAATCCTAAGATAAATATAATAAACCCTAAAATAAACATGGGCAATTGATCTGAAATCATCATAAACTAAAACTCACGTAGAATTCATTATCCATTTATGATTTGAATGTTAGCTGAAAGCATGGAAATCGAGGAAAACTACTTGAGAAAAATACTTTACAACAACTGGTTTAACACAAGATAGATGCATAACAAAAGTGAAAGCAATAAAAACACAGCGATACTAGACAGTGAAATTGATGACGGAGTTCATCCCTGATGGACTACATCTCCGGGTTCGCTTTAAAGATTGGCGATCATTTTTATTAGGAATGAAAAGAAGGAGTTGATTACATAGAGATTTTATTATTCTAAATGTGCCCTTAGGTACTTCTGATCATTTTCATCAGATATCTCTCTGAACTAGCTTTCCAATGCCTCTTAAGGATTCCAATTCTAACTCTGGATGCTTTCGTAACACTGAAAACAAAACTATCTATGACCTCCAAAATCGGAAAAAAATTATCAAAACCACTCCCCCCTTGATCAATGAAGAGAAACCACCTCTTATAGGTGTATAGATGCATCAAAACCACCTTGGGCTAGGTTTGAGGTGAATTTGTTGCTTCATGATGTGTTTTAGAGCTCAGTCTAGTGGAAAGCAGACACCTACATAAGTTACATTGTGGTTGCATTAGTTCTTTGAACCAAACTCTAACAAAAAAAACCCAAAAATAGTTTGTAATAAGTTCTTGACTACTGGTGGTCAGCGAACTGGGCAGAGGAAGTGCGAACAATTCATGTGATCAAGTGATAAAGACCGCTTTTGATAACCTCCATGCCAGTGGTTCTAGTGACTCACCCTAGCTATTCTCATGCATGGTGATGGTTGGTAGATAGTCTGACGATTCCGACATGGTCTTCCCACCGTGGCTTGCAACGTTGTTCACATATCCACCTCTAACCCGACGGTTACCACTAACCTTTCCACTATGGTCTAACCACGGTGACTGCACAGTGTTCACACGTTGTGGTTACACTGCGGTTATGACCCTGCAGTTAGGACTGTTAATTGATGGCTTAGCTCCGAAAGTTAATCCAATACCCATTCACATGTTCTTCATCATGGTCTCCAAGCCCGACGGTTAGGACTGTGTATTTATTTTATAATATTTTATATTAAATTTAAACACACGCCAAGAGTTGTATTAGTTAGGGTTTTAGGCTTAGGAATTAGGTTTTAACATTTAGGTACTATGTGAACAATGAGATGGTTTGGACTTAGAACTAGATCTTAGGTATTTAAGTCATGGTTTGTATTTGTTTATAAATGCATGATGCATAGATTTAGGACTAGATTTAGGATTAGGACTTTGATTAGGTATTTAAATGTAGACTAGGGTTTAGGTTTTATATTAGGTGTAAAACACCCTCTTACCACGCTTTTGTCTTAATGTGACATAAAACATATACATATCATCAACACCAACTTCCTTTGTGACGATATCCCTTTTTCGACACCCAAATCTTGTGAGGAAATGACAAGGCACATGTCTACGACCAATCCTGGTGGAACTGTTGATGTAATAATGTTAACAACCAGGTGCTAAGACATCTCAACTGAACACCATGAAACCATAATATTACCTGAACAGCCTAATCAATAACCAATACTGTCGAAGTTGGATTGATTTGATGATGACCCTGAACAATGATGATGACACTTGAACACCTGTGCAATTGAATCAATGGAATCCTCCTCGATAATTCCTCTCCACTTGAAAGATTTTGGACCATAAAATTTTGACTAATCAAATAGTCGATGAGGGTAGAACTCCTTCTCTTTCCGCCCTGACCTGGCGATGTACCAATACATTCGATCAATCACCTACAAGTGATGACCCTGATGATGCTAACCCTGCCACTTTTCTAGTCGGTGACCTGTTTCATCCATCAGCAGTATACACAACTTGCAACGATGGGCAAACAACCTGTTATCAACATGGCAATTGAATTATTTCCATGAAGAACCATGAGTTAGAGATTCATAATATTTGAAAACAATCTCTATTGGATGTTGTTTGATTGTTAGAAAATAATGTTTACATGTATAAATAACCTATTTTTCGGAATAACAGAGACAATCAAAGATACTCTTGACATCAAACTGGCTACTTGATTACACATACTTTCCTTCTTCCTATTTACTAAGTGAACTTGCTAATAATGAACCTATCCAACTGTAAGGTGAAATTTGCTACAACTTAGTTTGTCGTTGAAAGTATTGACTTAACTGTTGATTTGTTTGAATCACTCTTCATTTATTCATTAAAAGATTTTTCCATTGACATCAAACCGGCTACTTGATTACACATACTTTCCTTCTTCCTATTTACTAGGTGAACTTGCTAATAATGAACCTATCCAACTGTAAGGTGAAATTTGCTACAACTTAGTTTGTCATTGAAAGTATTGACTTAACTGATGATTTGTTTGAATCACTCTTCCTTTATTCATTAAAAGATTTTTCCATTGATTAGCACATTCCTCTGATGCATAAGTTCCCATTAGACACTTTGGCACGACTTTAGAAAAGGATTTGATATGAAAACAAATAGGCCTCCTCTCCACTTGAAAGAGGTTTCAAAACTGTTCGAGACATGACATGTTGACACAATATAAGAGAAATTGAGCATTGGCTTTCCCAATATTTACATGTATCCTTTCAACTGTTAAGTTCTAAACTTAAACTGAATTGTTTCTTTTTGACATTAGGAAGAGGATCTTTAGACAAAAACTATATTTCATGTTACATTCCTTGCTTATGAGTAAGATGTTTGGTTTTACATAGAACTGATCAAGTTTCTATCTCTTTAATCAAACCATCTTTCAGCTGAGTTGCATAACTTAAACAAATCATGTTGATTGTTATGTTTATTCTTTACACACATGATTACAAACCTATTGTTTGAAATTATTAATTGCTTCATCTGATTAACATTAACTGAATTCAAGTGAGTTTTGTTTTGATGTGCCCTGACAATTAACTCAACCCTATATTTATTAAGGTGATAATTATGTTCTCTCTTGTAAAATATTGCACCACGATCATAAAGATAAGGACTCCCTAAGGCAACTCCACATATGTCTATTGGAACCACATCTAATTCCACTTCATCAATATAATTAGATGTTATGGAAAATCTTAATCGACACTATTTGGTGGCTTTTATCTAAGTTGATTTATTTAGCCATCCTAATGCATAAGATCTTGGATGATTACGTGTTTCCAAACCCAAACTTTTAACTAAATATTCAAATATTAAATTCACCTCTAATCCACTTTCAAACATTGTATCTATCTTTGTATGCTTAGAAGTTTTCCTTTTGTTAAAAACAAGTCAATTCTTTTATCCTCATGTGAAGGATTTATTTTTGATGAAGATGCAATAGTTTTCAAACTTGAACAAGTATGAGAAGTTTTACCTATCATAACCATGGAAGTTATCCTACTTTCATCACCTAAATCTAAACCTAGCTATTGTTGGACTGTTGTATTGGCCTTATTTTCATCCTTCTCCTTAAGGAACATTTTGGGCTTAAGTTCTGGATTATGTTGCCAACACTTTGGTTCATCATGACCGATTCTATGGAGATGAAAACAAGTAGGTCTTTCCTTCTGAATGATCATTGATTTCTTTCTCTTCGAATTTTTCTTCCCGTTACTATCACTGAAATCTTTGGTTTCCAACTCTTTAGATGACTGCGATGAAAAATTGAATGGTCTACCACCTAATTCAATATGTAGGGCCTGAACACACACCTCATCAAAATCATCAGGATTAAACATCAATTAATTATGCTGCAAATATAAATCTAAACTGTCGATGTATTTTAAAAAAGTTTCATGTGTATACAATGAAATACCAAGCACCAATGCTTTCTTTCTAAACTCCTGAGTAAACTCCCGAACACTCTGCCCTTTACCTTGCCTTAGATGCTTCCAATCAATAATAGCTTGCTGCATGTATCCTAATGGATAGAACTGTTTCCTAAGAGCTTTTAAAAACTTAAGCCATCAAGAGATGACTTTTCCTTTACGGTTTACATGTATCTGAGTTTTTCTTTCCCACCATATTAAATTCCCCCCCCCCCCCCCCCCATTCTTAGTGTATCTAACTGAATTTTAGTTTTATCGCTAGAAATGTTTTGAATGCAAAAATACACTTCTAACTACTTAATCCAGTTATCTAGCTTTTCAAGATTCATTTCGCCATCATAAACAGGTAACTAAAATTTAACATCAAGTTTTAAAAGAGATGTTCTCTTAGGTTTCTTTTCCGTTTCAGATTTTGTACTAGAAGAAGAAGAAGAAGAAGAAGAAGAGGACGATGGAGATGATGGAGGTGAAATAGGTTTATCATCCTTGCATTTACCTTTGTCCTTCTTCGATGTTTTTGAAGTAGAAGCTGCATCTCTCGCCTTCTTGTCCTCATATAATTCTCCCAACATCTGCTGCATAGTCAAGAATGTCTATTGAAATTGTTCTTCACTCATCTTAGTTTCAGTGCTTTGACCTACATCAAGTCCTAACATGATCAATTTATGATCGACTCGTCGCTTTCCAATCTCTGGATTGATCTAATCAAGGATTCCTTCTCCTTGTTGTGAATTTAACCTGGTTAACATTTAATGGCAAATTCTACAAACACAACTTGCTCTGATACCAAATTATATGATCTGAAATGATCATAAAATAAAACTAATGTAGAAGTGATTAGCCATTTATGATTTGAATGTTAGTTGAAAGCACAGAAATCGAGGAAAATTACTTGAGAATAATACTTTATGACCGCTGATTAAAGACGATATCGATGCATAAAATAAGTGAAAGCAGTAAAAACACAATGATACCAGACAGCGAAATTGATGACATAGTTCATCCCTGATGGACTACGTCTCTGTGTCCACTTTTAATATGGGTAACCATTTTTATTAGGAATGAAAATAACGAGTTTATTACACACAGATTTGATCAATCTAAATGTTCATGCGGGAACTTCTAATCACTCTCATAAGAGAGGCCTCTAAAAAAGATTTCCAATGCCTCTTACGGATTCCAATTCTAACTCTACATGCTCCGTAAAACTAAAAAAAAAGTACCTGTGACCTACAGAATCTACAAAAAAATATCAAAACCAGTCCCCCCCCCTATCAATGAAGAGAAATTGCCTCTTACAGGCCTGTAGATGCATCAAAACCACCTTGGACTAAGTTTAAGGTGAATTTGTTGATGCAGGATGTGTTTTAGAGCTCGGTCTAGTGGCAAGGAGACACATAGGTAGGTTACATGGTGGCCGCATTAGTTTGTTGAAGCAAACTCTAACAAAATACCCAAAAATACTTTGTAACAAGTTCTTGACTACTGGTGGTTAGCTAACTAGGTGGAGGAAGCACAGGGAAAGCATGTGATCAGGTGATATAGACCGCTTCTGGTGACCTCGAGGATGGCCATTCCATTGACTCACACTGACCGTTCTCATGAGTGGTGATGGTTGGCGGATAGTTCGGAGGTTTTGACGTGGTATCCCCACGATGGATTCCAATGTTGTTCACATATCCACCTCTAACCCTAATGGTTACCACTAACCTTTCCATTGCGGTCTAACCGTTGTAACTACGCGGTGTTCACACACTGTGGTCCCACTGCAGTTATGACCCTATAGTTAGGACTATTAATTGATGGCTTAGCTCTGATGGTTAACCCAAAACCCATTCACATGTTCTCCGTCGCAGTCTCCAAGCCTGGTGGTTAGGACTGTGTATTTGTTTTATAATATTTTATATTAAATTTGAACATAGGTTGAGAGTTGTATTAGTTAGGTTTTTAGGCTTAGCAACTACACAATTTAAACTTTGAAATGGGAGCTGTAAACTCAAAATGGGAACTCTCGCTAAAATACCCTAAAAAAACATCAAAAACAATGCTAAAAACGAAAAGTGTGTATACTGGAATGATGGTTTTTTTTAGGGTTAATTTTGAACATGATTTAAAAGTGGCAGTGAAAATGAAATTTTCGTGCAAAAAAACCTTGAAAACAAAAAAGTGTTGATACTAGAACGACAATTTTCTTTTAGGGTCAATTTTCAACATTTTTAAAAAATGCTAGTAAAACCAAATTTTATGTGCAAAAAAGTAGTTGTTTATGAGGAAAAAACACACTAATGTTTTTGGTAGAATAACATTTATCTTTCCTAAGTATAAATTAAACATGTTTTCAACCATAACATGCTAGATACGAAAGAAATTGGAATTTTTTCAACGATAAAATTAAAAAACCATGACATTATCAAGCATTACATGACTAAATGAATCAAAATGTCATTATTTGTATATTGAATGAAACATACATTATATCTCTAATTTAGTGTCACATTGTAGATATTCTAAACAATAAAAATTATCATAATTAAGACATATAATCAAACAACATAAAAATGACTCATAACCTTTGATTTAACACCATATGGAAATCAAAAATTTTATTTCAAGATACGATGCAAACATCACTTATATAAACTGTCTTAGACAACTACTCAAATTCACTCATATTTTCTTGCACACCATCATAATTCACATCTTCAGATGATTGACTGGATGCAGACAAAGATGTTCCATATTCTTTTCTTTCATATACTATTGCCCCATCTAAGTCCACATGCATGCCCACCATTTCATGTTTCAAAATTCTTCTAGATCTACGACTGGTTTCAGCAGACTCCCATCTCAACACTATTCCTTCTAGTAACAACCTTTCCATAATCTCTGTCACCATAGCTAAGACAGACACCAAATTGGTATATGGGACCCCCTTGTTTGTGGGACAAGAGACCCATCTCCACGCAACGATTTGTTTATTGTCTACAAAGACATACCTACTCTAACCCCTTCTGGTTTTTGAACGCGTGACCTCTTAGGAGGAAGCACATGCTCTTAACAATTAGGCCTATTCATGCTCTAAGAAAGTGGATTTGATTAGGTAAATATAGTAATCTAGAAACTCACAATTATAACTCACGATCACAATATATAGCACACATGTAACACACCTGTAAGATTACAAATTATGATAATATGTTTGAGAATACAAGCATAACTATTTCCTTTTATGCATCTCCAATGGTAATGTAATTATGAACTAGAATCTAGCTTAGGTTTGGAGGTTGTGTTTTAAAATTTGATGCATTAATAAAGCCCATATGTGTAATCTTAAATGTATAAAATTATATTTTATGCTATTTCAAGAAAATTGATTTGAATGTTCATTTTGTTAGGTTTAAAGGTTACATAATTTAGCACAAAATTTAACATTGATTTCCAAGTTATTAATTTGTTTCAGTTTCCAAAAAAAAAAAATATTTGAATATTGATATAAACTATATTAACACTATCTATCTATCTATCTATCTATATAACATAATATTATATTAGTTTAATTTAATGATATATATTTAACATCTTCCCACATAACTTTCCAGAGTCATGCTATCAATATTAACTTTGAAATATACTCTAAAATATATTTGAAATCTTTACCTCTCTCTCTCTCTCTCTCCCTCTCTCTCTCTCTCTCTCTCTCTCCTCCTATATAATATATATATATATAATATATTATTATATATATATATATATATAAATAATATATATATATTATATATTCTCAAGGAAATATTAATCATAAATGCACAAAGTCATTACAATCATGGTATTATAGTCATCATATCACTAGTAACAAAATAATAGCATTTCACTCACCACTCCCAATTAACCTTCTGAATATACTAATAATGTAATGGTAATCCATTTAAATATAAAATTGAAAGATCTAACTCAAGTTTATCCACCATTATGGCTGTGGATCATGATGACGTAGATTCCTTTGCGATATTCTTCATTTTAAGGAAAATTAAAATCGAATATTAATATGAACTCACTCTTGTGGACCATATTCCAATGTTCCCTTATTTCTAATAGTTGATAATAAAATGCCACCATTCAGGCTTAAAATAGAAAGATTTAAATCAGATTGGTCGACTATAATGGTTGAGATCGATGTCAGGGCTATCTTTTTCGATGTAACATTATTCTTTTATTTTTATTTTTTATTATTTTTTTGTTTGTTTGGGGGATTAAGTTGAGTTTAGGTTGGGTTAGACTATTTATTAGATAGAATAATATCAAATAATGAAATATAATATTTATCACCAGAATTGTGTAATCAAGTTTTATTATAAACTCTGGTTTGTAGGGTTTTGGTGTTTGGAATTGATTTGTAAGAGTCTCACTCTTGTTCAAATCTCTGGAGTCGTCACTCATACACTCATAATGTAGAAAAATACAAATAATAAAAAAGAAAATCTCATCACCAACTCAAAGCTCAAAACTCTAGAGTTTTGGTTTTATAATTAATAAGATTTTATTTAACTTTCTAAAACTAAATATGAATGATTTTGTCGTTAATAATGTAGTCAGCCCAATTTTTCTCATGCAGAGTGGAATTAATTGAATGCGCATTTGTAATTTGCTTATTTAAAGTTGACATACTGGGAATAAAAAGTGTTGTTTCATTGAATGATATGAATATACATGGAAACGGTCCTTATTGTGGACTCTTAATTACGTGTGTTACCCTTGCAAATGCTTCAGCTATTGCTTGCACATATCCTCCAAGTGGCGAACAGACGTGGAGGTAAGGAGATACAAAGCGATCTGCTTGACATGGAAAAAAGGAACTACTTTGCATGGATACCCCACGTAAAACTTAACCAAATGTAGTACAGTAACGTTTGAGGATAGTAGTCCTCCATGGTCTGCCTTCATGGGAAGATACTGTCTCTGATGATAATAAGCATGCCATTCTTTTTGACTGAATATGTCGCTAGTGCAATTGTAGTTGTTGTTGGTAGATACTAAACATAAATTTGATGGATTGCATGCAGGCGTGGGCACATGGGGCAATTCTGAGAATCGCCCTGCCACCCTGCAATTCTCAGAATCACCCCAACTGAAATATTCATTTAGAAAGACATCCAACTGAAATATTGGTAATGTATTCAAATTCAACGGAAAAAAATGATTGTAAACTTGTGGGAATTTTCTTTTTCACCTACAAGAATTTGAAGATATGGATGAAGGCATTTCTCTTCATAAGTAAAAGTTCACCTCTTGGAGCCGTGACCATTTCGCGGGTGATTTTAAGAATCATCTGACTACCCCATATTTTTTATCATTACATGGAAAACATAGATTTACATTTTATCTAAAATTTAAATAAATTTGACACTTTAATCATGAAATTAAACTTTGACTGGACACTGCAACAATTGCATTTTACAAGTCGTTATCAGTTAAAGTTGCCTACCATGCAAAGGGATCGACTGCTAATTGTTACACTGAAATTTGTCACCATGACTATATGCAGTTAATATGGCTCCATCAATAGTCATATTATCCTCCTTGTCAAGCCTTATACTTCTGCTCTTCATGTCAAACTTCAAAAAAGAGAGAAAGTCATTAAAAATCATGT